>ML808683.1:60772-87866 GCA_009831015.1 Picea engelmannii | reverse complement strand
ATATATATATATATATATATATATATATATATATATATATATATATATATATATTGTGTTGCTATTGTCTTGTCCTGAGTAGGTGTTTTCAATAGGGCATACACTTCATTTATTGGCTGATTAGACAGACTATCTGACATTGGTGGTAACCTGTGAGGAGGGAACTCTAAAACTTGGCCTTATACTTTCTGCCTCTTCAAATCCCAGGTTACCGGGGACGTCTCCCCTGGGCTAACCTCCCTAAAAATAAATAACCTCCCCATCGTGGTGACATTGGGTGGGGAAGGTTCCTATTACGCCAGTTTGTCTTTATCCCTTATCCTGTGACCTCAACTACAAACTGTGCGACAACAAGTCCCAAAGAAAGACTTTCTCATTTACTTTAAATTTTAAATATTTTGCATGTTTTTAAAAATATTTCTTCATGGTTTGTTGTCTTCTCTTTATGTTTTCCAAGGAAAACATTCTTTATTCTGATAAGGCTAATAGTGCATTTATACTTTGAGGGACATTGGAATAATTTAATTCTTCGATCTGTAGCATCAGGCGTAGGGAAGAAAGTTCCATATTAGTAGTTAGAATGAATTATTGACCATAAAAAGATAAAAGGGAGTGAAACCTATTCTTACCTTGGTGGTAGTGTGATCTTCCCAAAGGGCGTAAGTGAGGAGGGTGTGCCTGATGGGTATTCTATATGCACTAAATCCCTCAATTAAATTTTCAACACGGGGTAAGTAAATTTAGAGTTGTAGCACTATATGTGCCAAGGCAGGAAAGCTAGAGGAAGTATGATCTAAATAAGGATATGGTATAAATAAGGGTTAATCTACTTAATAAAATACTATCAATGAGAAAACCCTATTAAATAACTTGAACTATTTACCCTAAGCAAATTTTAAACAATGGATTGATGGATTGTTCCTAAAGAAGCAAATCAAACCCTACTTTGAACAAGTTAACCTATTTAATCTAATGACAAACAACAAGTATTCTATTCAATCTATTCAACTTAATCAGAAACAACAACAACAAGTTAATCTATTCAATCTAATGAGCATCAACAAGTAAGAAAATAAGCAATCAAACAACTAACCTAGTAAAACTTATTCAACAAGTAAACCTATCAAAACTATTCAGCAAGTAAACTAATCAAAATTGTTCAACAAGTAAACTATATTCTTAAGATAAAAATCATAATCATTTCTAATATTCAAAGGGAAATCTTAACCTACTTAATCAAAAGCATCATGACAATATTCAGAGATTAATCAAAAACTATTCTTAATCTACAATAACAAGAAACATCAAAGATGATGATCATGTCTTCGGTGCCTAATAACATCACGATGGCATCTAATGATTAATGATAGCTCAAGAGGAATGAATTCAATATTAACTTCTATGGAGAAATGAAAAGTATGAATCAAGCAATCTAACGAAAATGTATCCATCATAGAAGAAATATTAACTATCCTGAAAATCCACGTGATCTCTCAATTTCATGCATCAATCATCGATGATAAGAAAACATTATTCTACTTAATTCAAATGCACTCTTATGCTAACTCAAGTAAATTCACAAGGCTATAAAAATATGATTAAAAAATTAATTCAAATCCAAACTTCTAATTAAAATCATAACTCGAATATAAAACTTAGATTTCATAAATTAAACTAAGCTTAATTCTATCATTAAAAACTCAGGTTGCAAATTAGAATGCTTGTAAAAACATAATCCAAAACCTACTTCTATTCTAGCATACTAAGACAAGAATGATAATCAACATAGATTCATGAAAGCATAAATAAACTAAGAATTAAATCAATTAACAAAACTCCCAACTATTAATCCATCGAAACTTGCAAAAGAGACTCAGTATTAAACTAATACTTTGTTTTAAAGACTACTATGTTTCAACCTATAGAAATCTGTTTAACTTTTAACACACAAACAAAGTTAGTATCTTGCAATACATTCACTAATAAATAAAAGACACAGCATAATAGATAGCTATCTCCTACAAGCAACCTGCAAAAAGGAAATTAAATAATTAAATGATGAGCAACAAACACACAACATTTAAAATGACAAAACACATATAAAATGGAAATGAACTAAATGATAACTACACAACTAATTTATGCAATCTATCTATCTAAGTATTCACCCAGACCACTAGTTGGCCCCCCAGTAGGTCGTGGATACTCCTCAATAGCAAATTGCAAGCTTAATCAACATGGTTATGTCATTAAATCAAAAAACACAATCTTAACACAAGTTTTCATAAATGTCTAAGTTACACAATGAAATGTATTCTAACCATTATTGTCTTTGGTTTGGCCACTACTAGTGTTATTTATAATGACTACAATTCGAGAGGTCGACCACTGGAAGGGTCGACCTCCTCTAAAAGTGGTAAATCCCATTAAATGCACTCTAATAACCTTTAGCTTCTAGAAACTGAACGAGCCACTCAACAATTAGCATAAATGATTAATCTGAGATGTCAAGAGCTCGATAGTTGGAGGCCAAGAGGGGGAACAAAACCCAAGTCATCGATTCACCCAGCACAGGTTGTCAATATAACAACCACCAAATTGCCTATGCTCCAAGTGCTGGATGCAATGTCGGATGCAGTGTTCGATGAAGTACCATATCAAGTGTTGGACAAAGTGTCGAACGAGCTACCGGATGGAAAATTGCATTGTGAATTCATCCTGTGACACAAAGATCAGGGGTTGGATTCTTTTAAACATTAAATTGAACTGATTCTAACTCAAAACCATTGCAAAACATAAATTATGCATACCTATTATAAATCCATGATCAATTGATACAAAATCCTTCATGTTATCACCATAACAATTTTTTTATGGGATACAAGTCTCAGGATTTAGCGAGGGGCTAAACCGGTGTAGAGATGCAATATTTTGGAGGATAGAGCCACACCTAGTGGAAAAAAGATAAATATAGAGGAGGAGTGGAGTTAACGGGATGTAGGGGATCGTGGATCTCAGGCACCACAAATCAACGGTCAATAAATGTATTGGGTGGGTAACTAGCACAAGGTTTAATTGTTTGAAAGGCATTCGATGAAGATACCGTGGTTTTGCCTCAATACCATGTGTCGCCACCAAATCCATATCGGGGAAAAAAGTAGTCTACCCCAAACCACTTTGCCTCATCCTCAATATCGGGAAGAGCATATAAGGAGAGGACCCTCGCCATTATTTTATGATATTTCAAATCATTTGAACGTTTGAAATTGGAACAATCGCTCCATTCAAATTGAGGCTCAACAATGCACCAGTCTCGCAATTTCTCCGCTCATTCGCATGTATTTTTCATTATTTCCATGGACCCTGTCATTATGTCCATAATAGAATAAGATCTCACCTGAAAAGAATAATCCCTAATTGACAGAGACTTTGATGTATGTGACAAAAAAATAACCGTCTCACCCGTCTCTGTATCCAGGTCCAATTTGTCAGATAATGTAGGAAGACAAATACCTTTCCTCAAAGCGGTCCAAGCCTCCATAGTCCCTTACGTCGTCGAAGTCACATTCCCCTTCCTGGAATTCATAAGCTGGGTCAAACACTAAAGGAATTGTCTAGGCTATGTCACAAATTAGCTTGAAGACGATGTTGATTAAGGTTAGTTGTCATTGATGTCAACCCTTGAAGAAAGTTTGGTAGCGAATTCTAGTAGCACAAAAGGTTTGGGTAATGGACCTAAGGTTGTTTCATGTATAATGGTATGAGTTTTAATATATTTGAAGGTAATACTATTCTATATGGATATTATATGTCATGCAATTTATAGTGGTATGTGGAATGTCATAGAACTCCTCATGGTTTGAGTGTTATTGCCTTATGAAGTTGGATGACCCTCATATGTTGGCCTGCAGCCCCAAAAGGTCAAAGAAGTCAAAGATCTTGCAAAGAATAAATTATTATTTAAATGATAAAGCAAAGTGACAAAGTCAAGAAGGATTATTTAAATACTAAAGTGAAGTGACAAAATCAAAGAAGATTATTTAAATGATAAAGTGAGGTGACAAAGTCAAGGAGGAATATTTAAATGATAAAGTAATGCAGAACTTTCTAATTATGAAAAGTGGTTAAACCTAAAAATGAGGAAAATAGGTTAAGTGACCTATAAATGGGTTAAGTGACCTAGAAATGGGTTAAGTGACCTAGAAGATGGAGAGTATAAATAAGAGGCAAGGCTCTCTCATTTTACATCACACTTGAGTATATTGAATATCTATAGGTGACTGAGGTAACCAAAGGATATCTAAGCCAAATTTTAGAAGGAAGGTGAAGAAAAGAAGGCCGAAATTCAAGGGAGGATAATTTCTCACCATTTTCTCAATAATTTTTTTCTAGAATGCTTTAGACCGTGAAATTGATAGGCCATTGAGGAAACATATCCAAGAATCTATGTTAAAACATTCATCTTGTGGGTCTTTGTATTTTTGGAGTTACACTCCGTGGAAAATAGGGTTTTTGGCTAGTCCTGAAACTAGTCTAAAACAGGTGTTTTAGGTAAAAACATCATAAATTCTTCATAAAAGATCCAAATTCAGTAATACCAAATATTTTAGTCATATTACATTCTGTAGTATGTTTTTTTAACATTTTCAGATATATTCAATAGATATTCCGTGCGGAGCACGCTCTACAAGGTGTCTCTCTAGAATAAGCCATAATTCAGCAAGGTATGCCATTTTTACTATAACTCCATTTTTGAGAGGTTCCAAGTAGTGACACTTGGAGGAATTGCATAAAACAAAATGAATAACATTGTGTATAATTTTCAAAGCTTTATTCATTACAGTTAGATAGTTATGATTATTTCAATTCAGGGTTGTTGACTAATCCAAAACTAGTCATGTGAGACTAAAGTAAATTTTGATGAAAATGCTAGTCTCTTGTTGTTAAAGTTAAGGAAGGTTTGCAAGTATATGATCATATACACCAGATTTATTATAGAGTTACAAATCAGATTTGGATGATGAAATTGATGAGGGATTTTGGTTAAGGTACATGTTGGGTACACGGTTGAGACAAGTAGTTGATGAGTTGGCACATACATAAGGTGTATAGTTGATGATGTTGGTACATATTGATGAGTCATAGTTGATGAGTAGTTGACACATGATTGGTACATACTTGGTACATGGTTGGATGCACTTATTTATGGTATAGGTTGATTACAGGTTGTTTGGTATAGTTTGGTGCATGGTTGATGCACTTCTTTATGGTACAGGTTGATTACATGTTGAGGTACAGGTTGATGCATGGTTGATGGATGGTTCAGTTTTATTGGTATAGTTTTACAGTGGTATATATCACAGTGATAGTGTGACAGTGGTTCCATCATTTTACTTCTACTTCAGGGTGGTTGGACGAGGCAAGGACAGGTGGATGTAGCCACCTTCTAGTTGTAGCCGAAGAACATAAGGGGTTGTAGCTAGAGAATAGGGGAGTTTGAGATTCCTTCGGGTTGTAGCCTAAGAAAGAAGGGGGTTGGAGCCTCTTTCCATTTTCATCTGGAAAACAAAGGAGGTTGGTGCTTCCAATGAATTTAATTCTTTAATACATATAAGAAAAATCACTCAGTGGTTTTCTCCTGCTTTGGGTTGCCACGTAAAACACGGGTGTACTATGTATGTGTATGATTGTTCATTTTTTAATTTCTTATTTACTCTGCATTTATTGGATGATAATGCTACATTGATATAACACTTGGATTATATGGTTAAAAAGGATTAAATTTCTCTATTACTTATTCACCCCCTCTCTCAGTAATCCAGCAGACGGGAGAAATCAACAGCCTTAAGGGAGTTATAGAAAAACTGAAGAAAGAAATGAAAATAAAGGATGAGAAGATGGCCTAGTTCCAAAAAGAAAATCAAGATTTGCAGGAAAGAGTAAACAAGTTGAAGAAGAGTTTGAAGGGTAAATCACTTTTGTAGGGAGATAAACATGTAATCTGGGATTCTATTTTTGTTGAAGATGCTAAATTCAAGGTGTACCTAAATTTCATAAATGAAAAATATAGCATGGTTATCACTGCCCGAAGAAGGTATACTATTGTGAATGAGGCATTGGCGAAAAAGCCCTCAGAATGGGCCCATAACGTTATAAATTTGTTGAATTTTGTCCTCGCTGCTGAACTTCAGACCATTGGGGTCAAAGACAGGACTACACTCATCATTTGGGCTAGGAGGTACATTTCTAAGGATAACTTTCTCAAGTTTAAATTAAATCCGTACAGATGTAGCAGAGTATATAGGGATTCAAGGATCTGTTTGAAAAATTGTTTATCAAAGGCCTTCCACCATTTTGGGATGGAAAAGGGAAATTATATGATGAAGAGGAATACAATTCTCTCCTCTCCCAGTGAAAAATGGAGCATTCCAAGTTTGAAGGCCTTGAGGAAAACCTGAAAGGACCAAATCTGGTAGAGTATTTGACCATAGATTTTGAAATCTTAAATTAGTTCAAGACTGTAAATATCGGACTGCCAACTATGACTTATGCTACTTGCATCGACCTGGAGATCCTGATCAAGAAAATGATGGATTACGAGATTCCTTTTGGCTTACAATGTAAAGAGATCGTGCGGCTAGGAAAGAAAAAATGTAGTTTTCCAGGAACCAACAAATAGCCTCCAGGTGTCATCAGGTTGGCGAGCTTGATAGAATATCAAAGAAAAACAAATGGCGAAGACAAAAGGCGAGCAGTTAGAGAAATCAGATGTTAGTTTATGAAACATTTTTGTTTAATCATTGTCAATCGGTTCACATATCGAGACTGTCAGTTGAAATTATCGTAGTCCATTTTAGAAGTTGAAACATTTCAGTTCAGCCATTGTAATCGAATTGTATAAGTACTAGAAGTTCTAAATGAATTAATGTTGGTAGAAGTGCAAGGGAACCTTTTTGTTGTTTTTGAACTCAATTGTAATTTTCTAGAGATGAATTGAATACATATGTAGAATCTTTTGAGGTCTCTATGAAAAGATTCTAATGGTAGTGATATGAGTTTTGTCTCCTTTCATTGTCTGTATTTCCTGTTTTTTTTAATTACATTTACATTTTCTTCTGTTTAAATTGGAGAGTTAAAGGCCCAAAATTCATCTTGTGATGCTCTTAGCTTAAGCAATTTAAACTATGTAATTTTCTTCCTAACTAATTCAAAATTCATTTCAGTAATTCTCTGATGCAGTTATTTGATTTCTCCTTCTTCCTACACTCTGCTTAAATTCAATTTATAACTCAGATTTATTGCCTCATTTAGCCTTTATCCTCTAGAGAATTCTACCAGGTAGTCATTGTTTTCATTCACTTTCATAATTTTGACTCCATAGCCCTAACTGACTGTTGTCACAAGGGAAGAACCAGGTTTCAACGCTACAAAAATGCACCAACAAAACCCTAACTACCGACCCTTTCGGCAACACCTACGAAGAAGATGATGTCTCACCTAAGGTAGAGGCAGGGGTGGTTGCAAGACTCATGTGTCTGCAACCTTAGCTGGGACACAGATATGTGATTGTAATACTTAACAGAGAACTTAGCAGTAAACATTCATCAACATTCAGTTCTTAGTAACAGTGTAGACAAACCCTAATTACATATCATCATAGTATTCAACCAGATATAGCATCTAACAGCTCTTAGCATGATGAAATAGATCAGGTCTTAACGGATTCAGCACTAAGCACACTCACATAGGTCAGATCTAACATCCATATACATCGTTAGCGCACAAATCATAAATAGATCTATCTATCTATATCAAATCTCTTAGAAAGTAAAGACATAAACACATCAACGCATCGCACAAAGCATAGCAACACAACATGTACATGGTTCACCCCCACCCTAGGGATACATCCACCAACTCTTCTTCTTTATTATATTTGGTCAATCTTATTACAGGCACATAACATCAAAATCCTACTCCGCAGAAGACAGGAGATCTACGCGCACTCCACCAGATCCTCCTTCTTCGAGTTAGGGTATAACACCAAGCCTTCTTACAATTACTTTCATGTAGTTTTGCAAGTCTCACACAGTATGCACACAGAATCTACAATCCATACTTAGCACTTAGCCCAATATCACACACACACACACACATATATATATATATATATATATATATATATTCCTCTCCTTACATTGCCTAGACATCTATTTATACTTTACAAAATAGGCCTAAACATGGGTAAACCCATGGGTCGACATCCCCATACCCGTTACATAATCCCAAATCCCAAAAAGGACCCAAAAAGGGGCTGAGATCCTACGATCTCTACTTCGTCTTGTGCTCCACCTTTGACAGGCTATTGAAGTCCCAAAATAGGTCAAAGTTGACAAAGGATCTCTCAAAACTTGGTTAAGGGCCAATAGGCCCACAACACTCACCTGTGAATCGTCTCGAGTCACTCTAGTTTGGGTAGTTCTTATTCAAAATCCTCAAGTGTGGCTCGAGCTTCTTCAACTTGTTGTTGTGCCACATCCTCTTGTTCATTGAACTCTTGGATGAGTACATCGTTTACAGGTCCCTCCAGGTGTTGTTCAGCTACAATGACAACCTACTCAAGTTTTTCTCCTCAGACTTTTACCTCTGTGAACAATTGGTATGCCTTATCTTGTACAGGTTGGAGCCTATGAGTTACTTCCATAACTATGCTCTAGATAATGTGGATCTACTGCTAGGCGGTGCGTTGCTCTTGGGATCACTTCATTCTTTCCACAACTGAACTGCACCTGTAATGTCTCTGCTTGCTGCTTTACTTCCTGGAGTTGTGACTCCAGTTCCTGCAATTCTGGATTCTCAACGAGTTGCTCATATGTTTGGGCACTGCGATTAATAAGTTTCTTGCATTCCATGGCAAGTGCATTTATCCTGTCAACTGCGCTCCGGGTGATTGCTTCTCTTTGATCCCTTACATCCTATAGAGTCTCGGGCACTATGCGAAGCTCTAAGTCTGCTATGCATTGTTGTAGCTGCTAGATAGCTTCTATGAGATGCTCTACTTTTTGTGTGACTCATTCCTCTACATTTATTTCTAAGACTTTCATAGAGAGAAGTGCTTCACTGAACGCTTATTTCACTTCAATTTGCTCCACGAGAAACTATTCTTTTCCTTGTTGCATCTGTGCTTTTTCTTCATCAAACTTCACTTGGAGAGAAATATTTTCCTATTCTGCAGTTCTGCGTTTTTCTACGAGTATGCCTTGCACTTGCTTAAAGGCCTAGGTGGCTTGTTCTGTTTCTTTTTGTGCTCATCGAAGGCGAGCTTCGACTGTATTAGCTAGTTGGTGGAGTTGGGTTGGCTCATCTCCCAACTCTGGTTCTCCCGATGGCAGGGGTGTAGTGGAGGTTGTTCGGCTAGACTGAAGGGCCTGTGGTACCCCTTGGAGTTCGAATTCAATTATCTCATACATTTCTTCTGGCTTGTCTTCTTGTTTCTCTGTTATTTCCAGTGAAGCGTTGTTCAGGGCTGCTATGATGAAGTCAAAATCATCGGAGGTGAGGACAGTCTGCATCTTGGTCACTGTGCCTTCCGATTTCTTCCAGGAAGAAGGTTTCAGGGTGAAAACTTCCTCTTCTTCAAGGGGTCAACCTTGTCTCTAGACAGTGTTACTTCACTTGGCTTATGTTCAGCTTCTACTTCGTCATCACCCCCTCGATCATGTGACACTGAAGCATTCTTTCCTGAGGTGCATCTTAAATTTTGGACCTCCTTAGACTTCTTTTGTGTATCATGTTCTTTATGAGTGTCCTCTGGGATGTCAATATCAGATATCTCTGCAGGGTTGGCGGGGATAAGGAGGTCAACGAACCATTCCTTAGTGATCTCCTCAAGGTCTTCTTCTGTAAATTTATAATATGACTGGAGCTGCTCTTTATGTTCATCTGCTCATGCTATAATGTAGATGAAGTGTCTATCTGCACTAAACTTCATCAGAGGTCAGAACCTTTCTAAGATGTTCAAAGTCATGCGAGGCTCAACTTCAATGGTTCTCTTTAGCCGGATGTAATATGTATGAAACACATCATTAGACTTCCACTATTTGTTCATATCACTTGAATACCAAAGGGTAGTGAACTTTGCAGTAATCGGTTTGAATGGCTCTATGTCTGGGAAGATTTCACCTTCTGACATCTCCCAGGCAACAAATGCAATGAGGATCAGGAGCCAGTTGAAATGAAATTCATAACCTTGACCCTGTGCTTCTGTTACGGCGCGGTCCAATGATCTGGTGGCAAACCATAAATTCCTTTCTACCCATTCAGAGGGTCAGTAGAATGGTTATATTGTTCCCAATGACTATATTTCTTCACCTTGGCGAAGTGCCATGTCACATCGTTCTGTTATCCCAACGAAGCTCCAATTTTTCAATTTTCCCCTCTACGAAGTTCCCTCTGGAATCTTCTGTAAATTTTTTATCTTATCTCTCTTCTTACTTATATGGCCTTCTTTCTAGTGAGCTTTGTCTCATTATTCTTGTTTCGATTTTGATTCTTATCTACATTTACTTCACGTTGTTGAGATATTTTCTGAATATTCGAGGGTGATACTTCTTCTTTACCTGGAATAGATACTTCAATATTTTGTGGGTATTCTAGTGTTCTTGCAACTTCAACATCTGGGTCTCTGGTGTTAAATATCTTCGATCCATTCTTCTGTTCCTCAATCAAATGTGTGATCCTTCTAGTCATGAAATCTTTTAGCTCTTTCTTCTTTTGTTCTAAGACTTCTTTTTCTTCCCTTCTGGCTTGATCTCTTTCAATCCAAGGTTTTCCTAGTAACATGGTAAATGAGTCGTTGTTCTCAATAAATTTAACAATCTTGAAATCCTCCTCTGTTGAAGTCCCATTGGCATTCATAGGTATCTGGGTGAGATTTCCACATAGGTTTATCAACTTTCCTTTGAGTAGTCCTATTCCTCCTAATGAAGGAATCATAGAAGGCCTTCCTATAGCTTCCCAAGTTCTTTCTTTCATGATATTCACTTGTGTTTCCTCATCTAGAAAATAGTCAATGTTGAAGTCTCCTATTCTTGATTCTATGCATGATTTTTCTTTGAATATCTCTAATAATCTGACATGTCGGTGGTCATTCATGGTGTCTTTTATCTATAGAAATACTTTCTCTGATTCTTTCTAGGTTTCTGCCATAATCATATTTTATGGATCTGCCTTAGGTTTTTCTTGTCTCATGTTCATTCCTTTAATATTAGAAATCATTCTAGGGAAATCCAATACTTCATGTTCCATAGATTTGCAACAAAGACAACTAGGTCTTCTCTAAGGGAATTCCTTAGCAAGGTGTCCCGATTTTCTACAAATGTAACAGAGGGTTAATCCTCTCATTCTTTTAAATGATTCCCATCTCTTCCTATACTGCATGCTAGGATCATAGTATTTAACTTGGAAATAGTTCTTTCTAGGATCCTGCATCCACTTGTTAGTCCAAACATTCTTTCTATGCATAGGTATAACATATCTTTCACTATTCTTATCAAATCTACGCATGTCAAATCTTCTTTCTTCTATTAGTGCCCTAGTTTCCAAGCTAGGAAAGAATCTATCAAAAATACCTAGATCCATACTGTTGAAACAAAAATTTCCACTTATCTTACTTCTATAGAGCACAGAGCTTTTAGATCTAGAATTTTTCACTATTCTTACCTTTATCAGAGTATAGAGCTTCCAGATCTTTCCTCTCTTTTTCAAATTTGACCTCTTTTCTTGGAATAGAGCTTCACGGGTCAAGTGGAATGTTGTGCACTAGGGAAACAGATCTACACAAGGAGCTTTCACAGTTTCAGGTCGGATCTTTGCATAGAGATTCGTCTTCCTCAGTTCCCAACAATCACAGTTTCAGGTCAGATCTTTGCACAAAGCTTCTTCTTCCTCAGTTCCTAGCAATCACAGTTTCAGGTTGGATCTTTGCACAAATCTTCTTCTTTATCAATTCCTAGAAATCACAGTTTTAGGTTGGATCTTTGCACAAAGATTCTTCTTTCTTAGTTCCCAACAATCACATTTTCAAGTCCCAACAACGAAACCATTTGTTGGCACAGGGGCATACCTAGTGTTCAATGATACAACAACGCACCAGCAAAACCCTAACTACTGAAAGTTTCATCAACACCTTTGAAGGAGATGAAATCTCACCCAAGGTATAGGCAGGGTTGGTTGTAGGACTCAGGTGTTTGCAACCTTAGCTGTGACATAGATCTATGATTGTAATACTTAACAAAGCACTTAGCAGTAAACATTCATCAACATTCAGTTCTTAGTCACAGTGCATACAAACCCTAATTACAGAGCATCTTAGTATTCAACCAAATCTAGCATCTAACAACTCTTAGCATGATGAAACAGATTAGGTCTTAACAGATTCAGCACTAAGAACATTCACATAGGTTAGATCTAACATCCATATACATCGTTATCACAAAGCATAAATATATCTATCTATCTATATTGAATCACTTAGCAAGTAAAGACATAAACACATCAACACATCACACAAAGCATAGCAACACAGCATGTATGTGGTTCACCCCCACCCTAGGGCTATGTCCACCAACTCTTCTTCTTTATTATCTTCGTTTAAGATTCTTACAGACACATAGCATCAAAATCCTACTCCGCAGAAGATAGGATATCTGCACATACTCCGCCATATCCTCCTTCTTCGATTTAGGGTATAGTACCAATCCTTCTTACAATTACTTGCACGTAGCTCTACAAGTCTCACATAGTATGCACAAAGAATCTACAATCCATACTTATCACTTAGCCCAATATCACATAGATATATGTATGTCTCTCCTTACATTGCCTAGACATATATATGTACTTTACAAAATAGGCCTAAACATGGGTAAACCCATGGGTCGACATCCCCATACCCATTACATAATCCCAAATCCAAAAAAGGACCCAAAAAGGGGCCGAGATCCTACGATCTCTGCTTCATCTTGTGCTCCACCTTCGAAAGGTTGTCAAAGTCCCAAAATGGGTCAAAATTGACCAAGGATCTCCCAAAACTTGTTCAAGGGCCAACAGTGACCCTACCCTTCCTTGCCAGCAACTTTATAAAAAAAAAAAAATAAATAAATAAATCTAGCCACTGATTTCCAAGGAAATATCAAGTGACACGAGAGATCCCTATATGAGCTAAGAAGGCTAGTACCCAGCTCTAAATTTGGTTGAAACAATTACCTCTATTGTTTGTCTATCATCCGAAAAAATTTACAGAGTGCTAACATTCTGGCGTCATTTTCGGGGAACGAAAGAGAAATCTTCCCTGGGAGAAGAATGACTTAAAGATTTAGTTTTGACCCCTGAGGGTGAAAGTGGATCAAATACCTTATTGGATGAGATTATTTTTTCCCTGGTGACTCTGTTACCAAGGGACCAGCTGCACCAAGCAGTGTGAGCTAGAAATCCTCACTCTTGAAATAATTCACACCAGGATAAACCCAGACCCAGAAGCTGCAATCCCTGTGGTTGATCCTGAAAAAAATTGTACATAAAATAAAAGAAAATCAAGTAACCCAAGTGTTGCGTTTAAACCTATATCTATCCTTACTCAAAGATGGAGTGACGAGAATTGAAGACCTCAAGTTTGATGTAAAATTTGAACAAACTTTGTTCAGAACTAAATCTGAATCTTGTTTGAGCGAGGTCATCTTTGACAAAAAGAGATTCAAAGATTTGATTTTAGCTACATTTGTGAAGCCTATAGTGATCTATACTCAGAACCAATAGTCACTTCGGATCCTCACAACAGCCATGGAAAGTATATTTTCTCCTCTCGTACTGCCTGCTCAGCTACATTATTATCCTCGAGAGTATAATTTAAGGATTAAACTGTATGACGCTGAAGGTAGTGTGTCAGCTCAGAAACATCTAGAATGGTTCAATAATTTTTCAGAATTGGAAGAAGTAGATTTTGAAGATGTACAAAAGAGACTGTTTGCACAAATTCTTGCAGGATAAGTGAGGAAGTGGTTCAGATCCCTTCCAACAACTAGTATCGTATATTTTGAGGCCTTTGAAACTAACTTCCTTGCAAAATGGGGCGACAAGAAAAATCCCATTCAATTGTTGACTCAATATAACAACATGAGGAGAGCACCCGATGAAATAGTGCAAGATATTTCAGCCAGATTTCTAAAGGTCTATAATGTGATTCCTACTGAGGTAAACCCCCCCTAAATATGCTCAACTCAGATATGTTGATTCTTTTGAAAGTGATTTTTCTTTGTTATTAAGAGAACGAAGATCTTCTACATTAGATGATATGATGACTGATGCCATATAAGTCAAAGTGAATCTAATGGCTTCAGGAAAGATACAATCTAACTCTGGAAGGGACATGAACAAAACTCAAGATAAGGCACAACCTTCAACCTCACAAACATCAAAAGAAAGGTTTGAAATGATGATGAGAACCATGGAGAGAATGATGGAAAGAATGGATCTGGATAATAGGCCTAACCCCAGAGAAAAGGCTAATGGTACACCTAGAAATCCGAGGAGACCAACAATCCCACAAATTATACAAAGAGAACAAAGAAATAATGGGAATCAGCCAAATCAAGAAGATCATAGAAATCAAGGGAATCAGGGAAATCAAGCAAATCAGGGAAACCAAGGAAATCATGGGGATCAGCAAATAAGGCCTCCTTTTCAAAATAATGATGTAAATGAGAATTATGATGGATATTTTAAAGACAACATGGACTACTATGTTGATAAAGAAACAAAGGTGTTTTTGACTAAATAAGAACATGACCAGTTCATGGATGTGAATGATATCTTCATGCAATATAAGGAAGAGAGGTTATCGGTAGAAAGGGAAGATTACCAAGGAGGATTGTAGGATTCCATCATGAAATTCTAGAGGCAATACAATATATTGAATAAGAGAGTGCCTGAAAACCCCCCAAAGGGAAACCCTCCAAAGGGAAATATTCCAAAAGAAAACCCCACCAAAGAAGCTCAGAGTAACATACCCTCTTCAAGTCATCCCAAAAAGGATTATGCTGCAAAAAGTATTGTGGACAAAGGAAAACAAAAAGAAGAGCCCCGGAATAAAATATTAGAGGTGAGGAAAGAAATAGTCACCAAAGAGGTAGAAAAAACCTCATCCTCCTTTAATTTTGAAAGTGAGATGGCTAAGATTAAAATTTGTGTACCATTCAATGAATTGATCAAGAAAATCGAATATAGAAATCAGATTATCAATATGCTTAATATTGAACAAAATTCTGATACCCTAAATGTACAATATGATCACCCTTCCATCTTATTTGGAACATGAATAGAAGAAAATAGTGAAAATGAAGAAGTCCCCCCTTTCTATGTCATCCTGAAAATCCATGATATGACTCTACACAATGCCATGTTGGATTCAGGAGCATATCATAACCTAATTCCCAAGGTGGTCATGGACCAACTAGGCCTGGACATCACAAGGCCTTACAAAGACCTGTTCTCTTTTGATTCGAGGAAGGTGAAGTGTCTGGGTCTTATCAAAGGTCTGGTGGTATCTTTAGCATAGATCCTAGCAAAGAACGTGGTTATGGATGTAGTGGTTGCTGATATTCCTCCCAAGTTTGGCATGTTTTTATCAAGGTTTTGGGCTACAAAATTAAAGGGAACTCTCCAGATGGACATGTCATACACCACAATCCTTGTCTTTGGTCAAGAAAAAAGGTTGTATAGAGAGTTTCTTCTCAAATACATGGTCAACAACAAGTCACAACCGAGTAATCATCCCATCTACTCTGTGGAAACTGAGTTGGGATCTTCCATTTTCTTCAATGACCTGTGTTTTGAAGAGAAAGAACCAAAAATTGATATGACTGACAAAGTGAGATCTGATCAATAGATTGAGGAGTTTTCAGAGCAGCAGGATAACGCAGAAGATAAGATATGGAAGATGAGTTTCGATGGATATTACTGCAAAGAGGGAGAAGGGATTGTCATATGGATTGATCACCCCAAAGGAGATTCAAAATTGTGTTCTTATAAACTTGTTTTTGAATGTACGAAGAACATAGACGAATATGAAGCATTAATATTGGGGTGGAAGGTTTTGAAAGAATTGGGTGCCAAAATAATTGATGTACATGGAGACTATGAGTTAATTATCAATCAAATCAAGGGAATATACCAAGCAAAACATCCCAGACTAAGGGCTTATAGGAACCTGGTACTAGACCTCCTTGAGAAATTTCTAGAGTATAATCTTTCAACAATTCCAAGAGGATAGAACCATATTATCAATGCCTTGGCTACTTCAGCAGCGATTTTCAAAGTCCCAATATTCCCTGATAGAAAATATGAGGTTGAGGTCAAGTACAGGCTAGCAGTACTAGATAATATTAAGTACTGACAGGTTTTCAAAGATGACAAACAAATAGAAAGCTTCCTCAAGATGGAGAATGAATTCGAGAATTTGAAAATTGATGAAGAATATTGTGATGAAGAGGTAGATGCAGTTGCTTTCACAAAGGATGGGTATTTCAATAATCAGATTGCAGGCAGAGACATAGTTCAGCTAAAAATCAATATTATTGCCAAGTGTCTGGTCCCATTGGAGAAACTCTTCGATAATAATGATGTGGCTAGAAGTCCAAAAATCACAGTAAATGAAGGGGATGTAGAGGATTTCAATATTGGGACTCAGGAGGATCCCAATATCATCAAGTTGTCCAAAACACTCAGTCCTGAAGTCAAAGAGAAATATATCAAATTAATGAAAGATTTCCTTGATGTTTTTGCCTGGAGCTATGATGATCTGAAAGTCTATGACACCAATATAATTCAGCATGTGATCCCAATCAAAGAAGATCACAAACCTTTCAAACAAAATTTAATAAGGATAAACCCTTTGTTGATACCCTTGATTGAGAAAGAGGTAAAGAAGCTATTTGAAGCCAAGATCATAGTATCCCTGAGGTTTTCTAAATGGGTGGAAAATCTAGTGCCAGTCAAAAAAAAGAGTGGAGAAATTAGGTTGTGTGTGGATTTTAGAAACCTGAACATAGTATATCTAAAGGACCACTACCCACTACCTAATATGGATCACATTTTACAGAGAGTGGTAGTTTCTTAGAAACTGTCAATGTTGTATGGCTTCTCTGGATACAATTAGATTATGGTGCACCCTGACGATCAGGAGAAGACATCCTTCACAAATCCAAGGGGAACATTCATGTATGCCAAGATGCCATTTTGGGATCATGAATGCAGGGACAACATTTCAAAGAGCTATGGACATAGATTTTGCTAATGAAAAAGACAAATTCATCATTATCTACCTAGATGATATCATTGTGTATTCTATTTCAGATGAAGAACACCTCAAGCATCTAAGAAGGGCATTTCAAAAGTGTAGAAAGTCTAGAATCTCGTTGAACCCTAAGAAGTCAAATTTCTCCATGGAAGAAGGAAATTTTTTGGGTCACATTATTTCAAAAGAAGGGATAAAGGTAGATCCCAACAGAGTTGAGGGGATCTTAAAAATTGGCATACCCAGAAGTAAAAAGGAGGTACAATATTTCCTCGGAAAAGTGAACTTTCTGAGAATGTTTATCCCCAACTTGGATGAAATCATAAAGTATATTACCAACATGATCAAGAAAGGAAATGAAATAAAGTGGACCCCTAATGCCAGAAAATCCTTTGAAGACATCAAAGTGGCATTGACCAAAGCTCCAGTACTGGCCAACCCTAACTTTGAAAAGGACTTCATATTATTCTATTTTTCCTCAGAGCACACAATTTTTGGTGTTTTACTATAGAAAGATGAGCATAATTTTGAGAATCCCATAGCATATTACCGCAAGACATTGAGGGATACCCCTTTGAAATATGATATCATGGAGAAGCAAGCATATTCACTAGTCAAGGCCTTGAAAGAATTCAAAGTTTACATCTTGCATTCCCATACTACTGCTTATGTGCCCAATAGCTTTGTGAAAGACATATTGAACCAACATGATCCTGAAGGAAATAGGGGTAAAAAGATAGCATTGTTGTTATAATATGACCTTGAGATCAAACCCACCAAGTTGATCAAGGGACAGGGGCTTGCGAAGTTGATGGAACATACCAATTGTGAACTCCTAGGAATAAATTTCATTACAGACTTGTCAGAGGGTGCAGAAGAAAAGAGAACTCCTCAAATATCCCATAAATTTATTGACTCCACATGGTATGAAATTATCATCTATGTGTTGAAAAAATTGCAGGCTCCTCCTGAATTTAGTTAAAAAAAGGCCAAATTCTTGAAACTGAAGGCGACAAAGTTTTGTATAGTAAATCAATCTCTATATTGGAAAGATCTAGGGGGAATTTTATTGAGTTGTTTGTTGGAAGAAGAAGAAGAAAATACCATCAAAGAGTTCCATAAGGGTGACTATGTAGGTCACCATTACTGGAAACCCATCGTGCATAAGATTTTGAGGGTTGGGTTCTATTGGCCTAGCATTTTTTTCGATGTCTATAAAGAATTTTCAAAATGCCATGAATGTCAATTTTTTTATGGGAATGGAAAATTGTTGCCTCTGCCTTTGAAACCCATCTCTTTGGAAGATCCTTTTAGACAGTGGGGCGTTGATTTTATAGGGGAAATACATCCACAGTCCTCAACCCAACACAAGTGGTTTCTGACAACAACAAACTATTTCACTAAATGGATTGAGGCAGTTCCCACCAGGCATGCAAAAAATGTTGTTATCATTCGTTTTTTAGAAGACAATATTTTGTCCAGGTTCAGATGTCGAATGAAGATCATAACAAAGAATGCAAAAACTTTCAAGTCCAATAAAATAGAGAAATTTTGTAGTGATTACAATATCACCCTTGGCCATTCTACATCTTACTACCCTCAAGGAAATGGATTGGTTGAGTCCTCAAATAAAATCTTAGTCATAATTATCAAGAAAATGTTACAAGAAAATAAAAAAGCTTGGCCCAAAAAGCTCATCCATGCACTATGGGCTGACATAATCACCCCAAAGAGATCTATAGACACATCCCCTTTCCATATCATTTATGTTAAAGAGGCAATATTTCCTACTTCATTGGGGTTTCTAGTGATGATGTTGTTACAGGAGAAGGGTGTAGAAATAGATGCCACTCGAAGAAGAAAGGATGAACTAATCAGTGTCCAACAGACTAGGGAAAAGGCTTTTAATGATGCTCATTTGTGCCAAGACAAGATCAAATAGGCTTTCAACAGGTGTACCAAGGTGGATGACTTCATGCTAGGAGACTTGGTACTAAGATGGGACACCAGAAACAAAGATAAGGGAAATCATGGGAAGTTTGACCATCTAAGGTTGGGACTGTTCAAGATTTCAAAATATTGTGGGAGTAATGCCTACATACTACAGGATATTAATGGAGAGTTCATTAGAGGAGAGCCTGTGAATGGCAGGTTCCTCAAACATTACATCATGTAAACAATCATCACCCCCTTCCATTCATTGTACATAATCATTTTCGTATTTTATTTTTTCATGAAGAAATTGAAATAAAAGCGACATAGGCTATAACTGAAGCCCGAGGTGAAGGCCCTAAGCTATGTTGGGTCGATTTTGAGTTTTTGAATAAATATTGGTAGACTCATATCACATGAATAAATCACAGCCCAATGGGTAGGCACTCAGTCTACCATTCTTTGCTACCTCGCAGGGAGGATAGCATCCCCAGTTGGAGCCTATGTTATCACCATAACAATTTTTTGATGGGATCCAAGTCTCGGGATTTAGCGAGGGGCTAAACCGGTGTAGAGATGTGATAGTTTGGAGGACAGAGCCACACCTAGAGGAAAATAGATAAATATAGTAGAGGCACAGAGTTAACGTGATGCATCAGATTGCGTATCTCAGGCACCACAAATCAATGTTCAGTTGCCGTATCAGGTGGGTAACTAGCATGTTGTTTAATTGTTTGAAATTGGTTCGATGAAGATGTCATGGTTTCACCTCAAGACCATGTGACGCCACTAGATGCATATCGGGGCAAAAAGTGGTCTACCCCAAACCGCTTTGCCTCTTCCCCGATATTAGAAAGAGTATATAAGGAGAGGACCCTCACCATTATTTTATGATATTTCAAATCATTCAAACATTTGAAATTGGCACAACCGCTCCATTCAAACTTAGGCTCAACATTGCACCAGTCTCATGCTTTCTCCACTCACTCGCAGGTATTTTTCATTATTTCCATGAACCTTGTCATTATGTCTGTAAAAAAACAAGATCCCGCCTCAAAATAAGAATCCCTAATTGACAAAGACTCTGATGTATTTGACACAGAAATAACCGTCTCACCCATATCTGTATCCAGATCCAATTTGTCATATAATGTAGGAAGACAAACACATTTCCTTGAAGCAGTCCAAGCCTCCATAGTCCCTTACATCGTTGAAGTCGCATTCCCCTTCCCAAAATTAATAAGTTGGGTCAAAAACTGAAGGAATTGTAAAGAATATGTCACAAATTAGCATGAAGACAAGAGAAATCAATAGCCTTAAGGGATCTATAGAACATTTGTAGCAAGAAATGAAAATAAAGGATGAGAAGATGGCCTGGTTCCAAAAAGAAAATCAAGATTTGCAGGAAAGAGTAAACAAGTTGAAGACGAGGTTGAAGGGTAGATCACTTTTGCAGGGAGTTAAACATGTAATCTAGGATTCTATTGCTGTTAAAGCTGCTAAGTTTAGGGCGTGCCTAAATTTCATAAATGAAAAAGATAACATGGCTATCACTGCCTAAAGAAGGTGTACTGTTGTGAATGAGGAACTGCCGAAAAAGCCCTCAGAATGGGCCCATAATGCTATAAATTTGTTGAATTTCATTCCCACTTCTGAACTTCATACCATTGGGGTCAAACACAAGACTACACTGATCATTTGGGCTAGAAGGATCATTGCTAAGCACAACTTGCTCAAATCAGTTCAAACCAAAGTTGTACACATGGATCAGAGTATACAGGAATTCAAGGATCTATTTGAACATTTTTTTATCAAAGGCCTCCCACCATTTTGGGATGGAAAAGGGAAATTATATGATCAAGAGGAATACAATTCTCTCCTCTCCCAGTGCAGAATGGATCATTCCAAGCTTGAAGGCCTGGAGGAAAACCTGAAAGGACCAAATCTAGTAGAGTATTTGACCATAGATTTTGAAATCTTAAATCAGTTCAAGACTGTAAAGATCAGACTGCCAACTATGACTTATGCTAATTGCATCGACCTAGAGATCTTGATCAAGGAAATGATGGATTACGAGATTCCTTCTGACTTACAATGGAAATATATTGTGTGGCTAGGCAAGAGAAAATGCAGTTTTCCAAGAACCAGCAAATAGCCTCCAGGTGTCACCAGGTTGGCGAGTTCGATAGAATATCAAAGAAATACAGATGACGAAGACAAAAGGCGAGCATTCGGATAAATCAGTCATTAGTTTATGAAACATTTTTGTTTAATCATTGTAAATCGGTTCACATACCAAGACTGTTAGTTGAAATTATCGTAATCTATTTTAGAAGCTAAAACGTTTCAATTCATCCATTGTAATCGAATTGCATAAGTACTAGAAGTTCTGAAAGAATTAATGTTGGAATAAGTGAAAGGGCACCTTTTTGTTGTTTTTGAACTCAATTGTAATTTTCTAGAGCTGAATTGAATACATATGCAGAATCTTTTGAAGTCTCTATGAAAAGCTTCTAATGGTGGTGATATGAGTTTTTTCTCATTTCATTTTATGTACTTCCTTTGTTCTTTAATTCCATTTACATTTTATTCTGTTTAAATTGGAGAGTTAAAGGCCCAAAATTCATCTTGTGATGTTCTCATCTTAAGCAATTTAAACTGTGTAATTTTCTTCCTAACGAATTCGGAATTCATTTCAGTAATTCTTTGATGCAGTTATTTGTGTTCTCCTTCTTCCTACACTCTGCTTAAATTCAATTTATAACTCAGATTCATCGCCTCATTTAGCCTTTATCCTCTGGAGAATTCTACTGGCCAATCATAGCTTTCATTCAATTTCATAATTTTGACTCCATAGCCCTAAGTCACCCTGCCCTTTATTTCCAACAACTTTATAAAAAAAACCCAAAACAAACTAAATCTAGCAACTGATTTCCAAGGAAATATCAAGTGAGAAGAGAGAGACCTCTCTGAGCTGAGCAGGCTAGTACCCAGATCTAAATTTGGTTGAAACAATTACCTCCAGATCGTTTTTCTATCATCCAGACAAATTTGCAGAGTGCTAACACTTCAAAAAAATCTTCAAAATGGTTAAATACACATATAATACCAGTACAAAAAGGATTCAATCATCATCATAAAACAACCAAATCATGAGCCCAACATTACCTCCACACCTAAGGTTTTGCAGGTCCCACTACAAACAAAAATGAATTTCCCAATATGACTAGACTTGCTAAGAAAGGGATGGATTAGCCTTAGAAGTCTCTTTCCCTGAAGACTTTGTCTTGACCCTCTTGTAGTGTTTCAATTGTGCACAGAGGCTATGATTTTCATTGGTCATTTGATCAACCAATCATTGGAGGGAATTCACCTTTTCTTGTAATACTGCATTATCATGGTGGAGATGCCTATCCATGGTCTTCCTCTCTTCCAACTGTTGCAACAACTGATCATTATACTATTGTAATTTTTTCAATGGATAGAATATGATCAAATATCTCAAAGGAGGGCTTGGATCCCTTGAAGGATGTAGAGAGTCTATCAATTTTGGGATATGGTGTAGGTATTTGTGAGGTAGGAGTAACAAAGGGTTTATGAGGGGGAATGGGTTTAGATTTTGCTTCTCTATCAGGCTCCAATTATTCTGCAAAAACTTCCCTAATTATTTTATGGGGGCTTTCGAGATCGGAAGATACTTGGACAAGATCTGAAGTGCCTCGGTGTTTTACATTAGGCTTCCCACTTGCATTCCGGGTAATTTTTCAAAAATATCCTCCTTTGAATCGATTGGATCCTCTCCTATATGTAGGGACTACAGGGAAATCTTTTTGATTTGCCTCTTGTAACTTTTTGGGTGCAGGATCAATAGATGTTGAGGGAATTGGAGAGTTATCAATAGGATTTTTAGTCTTCTTGCTCGATGAGGCTGTAGGGGTATCAACAAGTTTCTTGGTCTTTTGTTCTGGTAGAGGGATAGCTTGAGTAGGAGGGTTTGGAGTCTATGGAGAGTGGGGTTTGGATGGAGTAACAGTCCCTAACTCAAGTGATTTCTTGCTGGTCTTGATTGTGATATGGGGGTTTGAAAATTGATAAATGAATTCATCCCATGTCTTCCCTTGTTTTTCCAACTTGGCTATAACAAGAAATTTGATGAGGACATGGTGGAATAGGTTGTTATGAGTATTGGACACATTCTTTCTTACTTTGGAAGACATATTCTCAAGAATTTTCAAGAAGTAAAAAGGAAAATTTAATGGCTTGTTAAACTAGAAATGAGTTAACAGTAAAAAATGGCAAGCTTTAAAAATAGAGTATCTACCTTCACAAGTGATAATTCTGGTGATGAAAATAAGGGGGTTAATTAGCTCATGTTTAATCCACTCCTTGGAGTAACCCTTAGCTCCAAAAACATTCTGAAACTCAGGCTTGAAAAATCTGTTGTAGATTGGCCGTGGCAACTGGTGGTGTTTGAACCAACAATCTCCAACCCTTGGAAGCTTTGTGGCTAAGGAAATTGACTCCTCAGAGACCAAGAATTCCATGGACTCCATGCATTCCATCCTCCCATCAAACTTAAGGGATAATTGAAAAGAAAAACCATCACCATGGCCCTACAGATAGGCCAAGAACGGTCCCCACCCTGTGGGAAGGAAGACCTCCCTACATTGTGCGAATTCGGGGATAGAAAAGAGGTCAGCATAGGAGGAAGGCTCATATCATTTAGGCATGGTTACAGTGTGTAGGATGAGCAGAGGAGAGGAATTATACAGAGGATTGAATTTGGGCAGAGGACGAGCATAATTGGGCAGAGGATGAGAACAATACGATGATCATGCATGAATGAAATAACAATTTGGAGCTAACCCTCCAATTTTGGATGCACCCAAGGTGGAAATGGTTGAATTCGTTGATGAATTCATCACACATGAGTTTCCATGTGTGAGTATGACTACGCCGATTTTAAATTCGAAGGGTATCTTTTGGAGGCAATCGTAATGATGAGAGAATTAGATCAATTTCCAAGTCTTCGACTTGGACATTTGATCATAAAAATGTATCTAGAGATTGTATCATGTAACTATAAAATGCCATTCAATCCATCTCATCATATAATAGAACAATCAAATTAATTCAAACAATTCTTGGTTACCTGAAATCGTGGTCATTTATTGTGTGTATGCACCTCATCTGATCCTTCATATGGAACGTCATCCAATCATCCATATGGAACCCCATATGGTCTTTCAAATGGCACTCCATACGTCACTCCATATGGTACTCCTGTGCAAAATGGAATTTGTTCATCCTGTAATGGATGTTTTATCCATAACACTCAGTCTTAAATACTTTTGACAATCATAGTGAATAGGAGCAGAGACAAGATAAGAGTGTTCCACGGTTACTTGCTTTATCATCACACTTCCACAATATGTTCCTCTATATCTCATCTTATAAGGCATGTAATCACATGTAATGAATAGTCTATAAAGAAAAACCAGTTAAGTGGTCTGTCAAAGAAATATATAATAGGTTTATAACACACAATGAGCATTTCAATAAAAAATAACTGTTGATATAGTAGCCCATATCATGAAAACAATATACATAAATTTTCACAAAGATTCTACTTCTTCTTCTCATGTATTATAGATAGGAAGTGTTGTCATTTGTTGGTCTTGAAACCCCTCCCCCACTCCTAAATATTGTGACACCTCACAATAAAAAATATAGGAAACCAATCAATTCTCCCAATAGTCGAAGATTTATAGCTTATTAAGTGTAGAGATAAATTTCACATATCTGTCTGACAAGATAGTTAGAATATGGCCCCACCTATAGGATAGAATATCCTACATATAGTTAAGAAGAGGCAAGCAAGAGATTTTCAAGATAGTCTCAAAGTTAGTTCTCAATGGAATGTTTATGGAGTTCATTAACCTTATATTAACCATACATAATTTGTGTCAGATTTGTCTACAAGTAATGTCATACACCAGGACAAGTATAAGATTTAGGAATTTCTTATTATTTTTGTCATATTATCATCCTCGCTAGGTAGAATGACCTGCTGCCAACAATCTTGTTCAGTACTCTTGGGGGTTTACCTAGTCATACCACAGGACAGTACCCACCTCCAACATACTTTTTTAGTATCCTGATGGGTTAGCTTCTTACACCCTCAAAGACTGGCCCTCCATCTTTTAAGATTTTAATATAAGATTTCTTTGTGCAAGAAGATCAGGGGACAACTCTGAAAAAAACTTTTCTTTTTTAGATTGGGATGGTATTTATGTTAGAGGATGACTTTCCTTTATGTATTCCTTATAGATTGTCCTGATGTAAGGGGTACTTAAGAGGAAGTAGCCTATCTCAAGATATGATATAATCAAGCATTTTTAGTGTGTAGTGGATGGTACCATTGAGAAAGAACAAAAATGTATCTTTAGGCTCAACTCACCTTTTTTTTTATAGTTATTGTGATGTTTCCATGGCTAACCGCTAATCATACCTCCTTGTTACTCTTTAATAAAGATACTTTACTTACTTACTTAGGGTTCTTGGGGAAACTGTACGAGTAACCTCTAATTTTGATGGTTAAGGTATCACTTCCTTATATCCTAGTGGTGAAGGTTTAAGAGAAGATGCTATTAAAGATGCCTTGAGAAAAAGAAGATGGAAATCTTTGCAAAAATGTGACTAATTAAAGCAAATCATTATTCAATTGATGCTTAGTAGACAACAAGGTTCAAATATAGCAATATTTTGAAGGAAAATACTACCTTTATATCTCCTTGAAATTGTCTACTCCTAGTGAAATAAATACCTACAAAAATCTCTAGAATTATCTACCAACATACTTAAAATTTATTTACATATGTACAGTCAAAAATTTAGAAAAACATTCAAGAACAAGGGGGCACTTCCCCATATACTAAGGGAAATTCCTTGTCAGTTGACATGACCTGTAGAAAATATTCTTTGGAAGTGGGTATGTGATAAAGTTTGAGTCGATGTCCATTTACTACAGATGAGGCTTGTCAATCATCAATCGTTTTAATTTTCATAGTCCCGTTGTCATACATGGTGTTGGGGCTCAGAAATGTCCTATTTTCATTCACCTTTCCCTTCACTATTCCTTACATTTCATCGCCCTATTAATCCTTCGTCATATCATTTTCATAAATACATTTGGGTTTCACATTATTATTTTCCACTTTATTCATTTTAGTATTAAAAGTGAATTTATGATTAAATATTAGAAAATATACATGTTTTCACATATATCTCAATTATGTGTGAGCTTTGTAATGTGTAGGAATATGTGGATGATTAATTCAAAGAGACTTCTCGAATATCTCTTCCATCATTCCAAATGAGATAGTTATTCAAGCCTCTTTTCAAGGAGAAGATCATGGAAGATTTGGGTGGCATATCTTATCTAGGATTCATGAGAGACATGTGGAGGATTTGAAGGGATCATATCTTGTAATAATGGGAAAGTAGTTGAGATTGGTTGAGAGAATAGTGGATCTGTAATAATGAGATGGTTATCTTATCTTCAAGGATCTCATGTATAAAAGAGAGTGCTCTCTCTTCATGAGGATTCAATTAGGAATTAGATCATTAGAATGAAGATTAGATTTTGATTAGTTTTTGATGAAGGAAAGGGATTCTTAGCTTGGTTTCATTGATTCATACTTTCATTATTGTTTCATGAAGATTGATTTGATTCTTGTAATGTAATTCAACATCGTCTTATTGTGTGAGATCACATATGTCATTGTTGTTAACTCTTCACATGTTGTATTT
>ML808683.1:0-53395 GCA_009831015.1 Picea engelmannii | reverse complement strand
TATCATAACAACAAGAGATGAAATGAATGTTGTTAACACAAGAACCAACATTCTTATATTCATGGTTGTTACACAAGAACCAACCATAGGAAAATGTCAGCTGTTACTGGAAACTAAAATATGGGAAAACTATTATCATAACAGCAAGAGAACATGTAACGAAATGAAGGTTGTTAGCACAAGAACCAACATTCTTTATATTCATGGTTTTCACACAAGAACCAACCATAATAAAATGTCAGTTGTTACTCACGTAAATCCCATCCTGGAAAACATTCATTATCATTACTCAAAGCCGACATTCAGATGCCAATTGTTTTTTGAGAAGATCCATGCATGGTTGCATGAGGACATGCAACAAGTTAAGTTGGGGGGCATGTTGGGGCTCAGAAATGTCCTATTTTCATCCACCTTTCCCTTCACTATTCCTTACATTTCATCACCCTATTAAACCTTCATCATATCATTTTCATAAATACATTTGGGTTTCACATTATTATTTTCCACTTTATTCATTTTAGTATTAAAAGTGAATTTATGATTAAATATTAGAAAATATACATGTTTTCACATATATCTCAATTATGTGTGAGCTTTGTAATGTGTAGGAATATGTGGATGATTAATTCAAAGATACTTCTCAAATATCTCTTCCATCATTCCAAAGGAGATAGTTATTCAAGCCTCTTTTCAAGGAGAAGATCATGGAAGATTTGGGTGGCATATCTTATCTAGGATTCATGAGAGACATGTGGAGGATTTGAAGGGATCATATCTTGTAATAATGGGAAAGTAGTTGAGAGTGGTTGAGAGAATAGTGGATCTGTAATAATGAGATGGTTATCTTATCTTCAAGGCTCTCATGTATAAAAGAGAGTGCTCTCTCTTCATGAGGATTCAATTAGGAATTAGATCATTAGAATGAAGATTAGATTTTGATTATATTTTGATGAAGGAAAGGGATTCTTAGATTGGTTTCATTGATTCATACTTTCGTTATTGTTTCATGAAGATTGATTTGATTCTTGTAATGTAATTCAACATCGTCTTATTGTGTGAGCTCACATATGTCACTGTTGTTAACTCTTCACATGTTGTATTTCCCTTATGCAATTTCATGCTTTCCTAGTTAGTGTTTCAATGCTTTCTTATATTAGTTTGATTTCAGCAACATAGATTAGATTAGATTAGTTCGACTTCAGTCCTGCACAAACAGTGCACGTGCTTCGTCAGTTTACGTACCCCGGGTTGACAATTAAATAGTTGGGCAAGTACTACAATGTTATTATAACGACATATATTTCTCCTAACACATGGTGACTACCTCGTAAGGACCCAACCCCCGAGTGGTAAGTTTTCCTTTGAATTTTTTAAATCAGAAGCCAAAAAACAAAGCCCAATCACCAAGTTGGAAGTGTTTCTTCTTAATAAACTTGTCATGCCACTTGCTCCTCTGGTTTTGGACTAATATTGTTTGTTGGATAACATCTTTCCTGATCTCATCCAACTTGTTTAATTTTAGGGATCATTGTTTCTAATCCTCATCTAAGTTTAATCCCAAATGTGTGGCAATACAAAAGGTCCTTAATTGGAATTTTATTGGTAGATGTACTTGTTTCCCATACACTAGCTCATAAGGGGTATGCCTAGTGGTGTTTCTCCAGGTGGTTTGATATGCCCACAAAGCCTCTGGAAGCCTATCATCCCAATTTTGATGATGCAATTGAACAGTCTTGGTTAAGATAACTTCCAGAACTTTGTTTGTGCACTCTATCTAACCATTAGCTTTTGGGTGGCATGGAGAAGACTTGCAGTTCTTGATCCCATATTTCTTCGTTAGTTCTCTCATCAGCTTGGAAGTGAATTGAGTGCCTTGGCCTGTAACAATTTCATGAGGAACACCAAAGAGTGTGAATATGTCTTCATAAATGAATTCGATAACAGATTTTTCAGTAGCCCTAAATAGGGATTTTTCTTCTACCCACTTGGTGACATAGTCTGTACAAACCAAAATATAATTTTTCTTATGAGACATGAGTGAAATTGGTCCTACAAATTCAAGGGCCCATTTCTCAAAAGGTTCTATCATAACTTGGGCATGCAATGGAATTTCGTCAGCTGACGTGGGTCTTCCTATCCTTTGACAACTATCGTAACTCCTCACATACTTGGCAGCATCCTTACAAATGCTAGGCCAATAGTAACCTAAATGTAACACCTTATATGTTGTACGTTTGTTGAAAAAATGACCACCACATGGTCCATCATGACAACTTCGTAGGATTTCTCGTATCTCATCTTCTCGGACAAATCTACGAATAATCAAGTCTAGACCAGTACGAAAGATGTCATGGCCAACCTAAGAGTAATTGGCACTTTGAGTAATAATTCTACTCTTTTCATGAGATGACAAATGAGATGGTGACTTCCTAGTAGCCAAATAGTTTTCCATATCTACAAACCATGGGGTATTTACAGAAAGGAAAAAAAGGTGCTCGTCTAGGAAACTATCATCTACGGGAATATCATCATCCTAATTTTTTATACGTGAAAGAAAATCAACTACCAAATTCTCCTTTCCAAGTTGGTCAAGAACGATGATATTAAACTCTTGCAATAACAGGAGCCACCTAGTTACTCATCCATTAGTTATGGGTTTATTCATGAGAAATATAATGGCAGAGTGATTTGTATGTACAAATACTTCGTAACCTGTGATGTAGTGGAGAAACTTATTAATAACATGAACTACCGCCAATAATTCATTTTCTGTAACTGTATAGTTTAACTCGGTAGGGGACAAGTTCTTTCTCACAAAACAAATGGCATGGGGCTGATGGTCTTCTTTCTTCCCTAATACTCCTCCTATTGCAGTGTCAGAGGCATCAGTGGATATGTGAAATGGGAGAGCCCAATTGGCCCCCCTAAGAATTTGTGCCACAGACAACTTAGCTTTCAGAGTTTCAAAGGCAGTTTGACACTGCTCAGTCCAAATAAAATCAACATCTTTTATTAACAATCCAAACATGGGTGCAACAATACTTTTGAAATTTTCAATAAACTATCGGTAGTATCCGACATGTCCAAGAAATATTCTCACCTCTTTTTGAGTCTTGGGGCATGGAATTCTGACGGTGAACTCAATATTAGCAGGATCGAATTTAATCCCTTCATATGAAACGTGATGTCCTAGAAATACTCCTTCAGTCAACAACATTTTACATTTTTCATGACTTAAAGACATGTTCATTTCTTGGCATCTGATAAGGAATTTTTATAAGTTATCTAAGGCTTCCTAGTAAGTATTTCCATATACTGTGAATTCATCCATGTATACCTCCACAAAATCATGAATAATATCAACAAATATCCCTAGTACTACTCATTGAAATGTGGCAGGAGAATTACACAATCCGAATGGTAAGACCCTATAGGCATAGGTTCCCCAAGGAAAAGTGAAGGTAGTCTTGTCCTGGTCCTTGGGTGCTCTAGGAATTTGATTGTACCTGCTATATCCATCTAAAAAGGAGAAATATTTATTTCCTGACAAGGTATCCAAGACTTGGTCAATGAACGGAAGAGGAAAATAATCCTTGAGAGTGGCCTTGTTAAGCTCTCGGAAATCAACACAAATTATCCATTTCCCGGTTACTTTCTTTGGAACTACTACAAGAAGGGATACCCATTTAATGTCGGAGATGGGATAAAGAAATCCAACATTTAATAACTTTTGGATCTCCTCTTTTACTATATCCTTCAGTGTTGGGTTCATCCTTCTCTAGGGTTTCCTAACAGGTGTTACTTCCCCCTGGGTATATATGTGGTGAATACATGTGTCAGGGTGTATACCCTTCATGTCAGTGTATTCCCAAGTGCATTCCCCTGATTTTTATTTAAGGACACTTACTAACTGCTTTTCTTGGTCTGCATCTAGTCCAGAATTTATATGTAGAAATTTTCCTAGACTAATTTCATAGGGCATGGTATAATATGTGGAAAACTCGTCTATCTTGAATATAAAATATGTATAAGATAAAATAAATGGGTCCAACTGTTCCTGAAATTATTCCCCAAACATGTACTCAAATTGGGGAAAAAATTGTGGGAAATCAACACATGTGATAGCAGAAATAAACTGGTTTAGCACATTTTCCATTGTGTGCTCTTGAAGTGCCTAGGAATGATCACTTGGAAACAAAGGCTCTTCCTAGTCCTCATTCTCGTATGTAAATTCAAGCCACCATAGATTCTCCATGATAGGTTGAGTTGGTAGATATATGGTGATCTTCTGTATAGAGAGTCCATTTGAGATGGTCATTTCTCCCTCTCTACAACCAATAAATGCATTTATTGTGGCTAACCAAGGTCTTATCAAAATAACGGGATTCCCTTTGGTAGGATCCTTTGAGTGGATAACAAGAAAGTCCATTGGGTACTCCCATGAGGCTAAAGTAACTATGATATCATCCAAAATTCCTTCAGGTATAACCCTTATCTTGTCTGCTAATTCCAAAATAGTTTGGGTAGGTCTAAGAAGAGGTTTTAGCTGTAATTCCTCCAAGGTAGTAACAATCATAACATTAATGGCTTCCCCTAGGTCTATGAGAGTGTTCCCAATGGAACCCTCAATAATGGTTATGGTCACTACGGGGTTTCCTGGATTCCCATATTTTGTGACCTTAGGCTACTCTGATATGTACTCAGAAAGTTCTCTTATCAAATTTATTGTTGGAGGATCCTTCTACTTCCTCCCTGTCTTCTTAATGCATGATTCTGTGACCACATTGTTGTATATTGGAATATCATTAATGTCTTGTAGCAAGGGAATTTTGACACATATATTCTTCAATTCATTCAAGATGTCAAATTCTGGTCGGGTGGTAGGTTTCTCAATTACTAATCTTTCTGGATAAGGAGGGGCCTTTGTAATTTGTGAAGGTTCATTTTGGGGAATCTTGGGTTCTTGGTCCTTAGGAATAATAAAATATTCCCACCTAGTGTCATCCATGGGTTGTTTGGAGGTTTCCTCTTCTTCTTCTTGCCAGATGACTACTGAAGGCCTCTGCCTGTCCATAAATTTTCCCGACCTTAGTTGAATCTCCTGCAATGGAATGGGAGAAATAACATATGTCATGAAGGCTTGCATCTCAATATTTTGAAGAGTTTGAGTGGTTTTATTATTGGGATTGGGCACTAGTTGTGCCGGTAATAATGTCGGTCTTGGGGAGCTTGCATTCTGGTATTGTTGTGGAACATGAGTTAAAGCTGGTGGAACAAAACCTAGAAGAAGTTGTGGGATATTTAGTGGAAACTGAGGGTAAGGATGGTTGGGCATAGGGACAGGTGGATCTTGAGGGTTTCCTTGGGTATGCTATCCTATCCATCCTTGAAGCCAAGGATGGTGATATTGTGTAGACCATTTTTTCCAACTTGGTGATTTCCACTATTGTGGTTGTTGATAATTGTGTGGAACTTGAGGATATAGATCCGAGTATGTAGGCTTATTCCTAGGTTGCCATCGCCTCCTAGATGCATAAGAGGACTCCCTAGTATCCCCACTTCTATAGATGGCTAAAAAACTGAGTAATGATGGACATTTTTTATTTGAGTGGTCCTTCATGCAGAAGCCACAAACTAAAATGTTATCTAATGGGAATTCCCTTGAGGAATTCTTCCTCCTGCATCTTGGGAAAAATCTGCTCATTGCTGCATTTTCCTCCTCCTGTTTCTTTTTAATCTTTAGGGTGTCCAATTGGGAACCTATTGTGCTTAAGATATATTTTTTTAAGTTCTCTAAAAGGTTCCCTATATCTACTCTTGTGATACCACCTGAACTAACTAGTTTTAAGTTTCTACTATAAGCATCCTGAACATTATTCCCTATTTTATCTCTACTCCTCAAGTAATTATTACACATTTCACATATTTTGGAAAATGCTTTATGAGAGATGTCACCTAATGCCATCAGGTTAAGTATCTCTAGGTATTCTTTTGAAATTCATTTAAGGAAAAGAGCCCTGAATGCATCATATGGAAGGTCATGATACTTTGATTTATGTGAGATATAAGCAAATTGTTCCATATAATCCTTGAGATTATCGTCCTCTAACTGTTGGATTTTGAAAATGTCATTACGAGAATCCTTGGACTTGTAGTAGTCTTGGTATTTATTAAGAAATATATCTTTCATGGCTTCCCAAGACCTAATGTTGGACTCTCCCAACCCCATGAACCATCTTAGTGCAGAGTCCTTGAGGGTGGCAGGAAAGAGTATCAGTTTCTGGGAATCTTGTAAGTAGTTGTAGCTCCTACACAAGACGTCAAACTCAAATAGGAAGGTATTTGGGTCTTCACTTATTTTACAGTAAAAGGTGGGCAGTGCTGAGAGGGGAATTTTTTTCATATTGACATTATGTGTGGTGTCTAAAATTGGAAACCCGAAGGTGGTTTCGGTTTGGTTTCCAGCTTCTTCTCTATCCTCGTGTCGTACATGGTTGTGATCCTCCTGATCATCCATACTGGTTTGGTTTCCAAAAAGAGAGTACCTAAATGGTTTTATCTTTGAAGAGAACAAAGTATCACAAGGTTCTTTTCTAAGAAAGGTATCCCTTTGATGGGAAGGTCTTCCTACTACTTGGATGTCTGGGACTCTACTCGAGCTGGTTGCGATTATTGGTGACACAGTTTCTATTTCAATTTGGGAAACAAGTATGTTGGTTGAACTAATAAACAATGTATTCACCTGTTCAGGTTCTACAATGTCTAAAACATTAGGGTCTCCTGATGGTGATGAAAAAAAAGGTTGTGTTGGTTGGTTCTATGGAAGGATCAAGTGGTCCTGCCTCCTATCCTACTTCAACTTTTTTTTCTATAGTGCTCCCTGTTTTAGTCTCTTCAGAGATTTCTTTAGCTCTTTGGGTTGAGCTAGCCATTACTTTCTGGTATCCATCTGTAGAGTTAATGAGTGGAGTGTTCCTTCCACCAAAAAGGTCGAAAGGAACCTTGGTTAAAATGTTTGACTTGGTTTTAATGTATCTTCCCTTTGGGTCCCTAGGTTTATTCATGAAAGCAAACAAAAAAGAAAAACTACCATTGGATTTGGGGGAACCTACTATAACAGATGTGCAGGTTCTTATACCTCTTCTTAAAGATCCCCCGCCACCAAAATAATTCTAAGGTTCATAAATGATGTATATCCTAATTATTTCCTACCTTGAGACAACTCCCCAACAATGTCGCCAAAAATGATGGGTATTCTATATGCACTAAATCCCTCAATTAAATTGTCAACCTAGGGTAAGTAAACTTAGAGTTGTATCACTATATGTGCCAAGGCAGAAAATCTAGAGGAAATATGATCTAACTAAGGATATGGTCTAGCTAAGGGTTAATCTACTTAAGCAAACACTATCAATGAGAAAACCCTATTAAAGAACTTGAACTATTTACCCTAAGCAATTTTTAAACAATGGATCGATGGACTGTCCTAAAGAAGAAAATCAAAACCCTACTTTGAACAAGTTAACCTATTTAATCTAATGAGCAACAATAAGTAATCTATTCAATCTATTCAACTTAATGAGCAACAACAACAACAAGTTTATCTATTCAATCTATTCAATCTAATGAGCATCAACAAGTAATCAAATAAGCAATCAAACAACTAACCTAGTAAAACTTATTCAACAAGTAAACCTAACAAAACTATTCAACAAGTAAACTAACCAAAACTATTCAGCAAGTAAACTCTATTCTTAAGATAAAAATCATAATTGTTTCTAATCTGCAAAGGGAAATATTAACCTACTTAATCAAAAGAATCATGACAGTATTCAAAGATTAATCAAAAACTATTCTTAATCTACAATAACAAGAAACTTCAAAGATGATGATTATTTCTTTGGTGCCTAATAACATCACGATGGAATCTAATGATTAATGATAGCTCAAGAGGAATGAATTCAAGATTAACTTCTACGGAGAAATGAAAAGTATGAATCAAGCAATCTAACAAAATCTTAGTCATCATAGAAGAAATATTAACTATCCTGAAAATCCATGTGATCTCTCAATTTCATGCATTAATCATCGATGATAAGAAAACACTATTCTACTTAATTCAAATGCACTCTTATGCTAACTCAAGTAAATTCACAAGGCTATACAATTATGATTAAAAACTTAATTCAAATCCAAACTTCTAATTAAAATCATAACTCGAATATAAAACTGAGATTTCATAAATTAAACTAAGCTTAATTCTAACATTAAAAACTCAGATTGCAAATTAGAATGCTTGTAAAAACATAATCCAAAAACTACTTCTATTCTAGCATACTAAGACAAGATTGATAATCAAAATAGATTCATGAAAGAATAACTAAAATGAGAATGAAATCAGTTAACAAAACTCACAACTATTAATCCATAGAAACTTGCAAAAGAAACTGTGTATTAAACTAATGCTCAGTTTCAACCTATAGAAATCAATTTAACTTTTAACACACAAACAAAGTTAGTAGCTTGCAAGCCATTCACTAATAAATAAAAGACACAGCATAATAGATAACTATCTCCTACAAGAAACCTGCAAAAAGGAAATTAAACAATTAAATGATCAACAACAAACACACAACATTTAAAATGACTAAACACATATAACAGGGAAATGAAGTAAATGATAACTACACAACTGAATTATGAAATCTATCTAGTATTCACCCAGACCACTGGTGGCCCCCCCAGCAGGTCGTGGCTACTTCTCAACAGAAAATTGCAAGCTTAATCAACAGGGTTCTATCATTAAATTAAAAAACGCAGTCTTAACACAAGTTTTCATAAATGTCTGAGTTACACAGTGAAATGTATTCTAACAATTATTGTCTTTGGTCTGGTCACTACTGGTGGTATTTATAATGATTATAATTTGAGAGGTCAACCACTGGAAGGGTCGACCTCCTCTAAAAATGGTAAATCCCATTAAATGCACTCCAACAGCCATTAGCTTCTAGAAACTAAATGATCCACTCAATGATTAGCATAGCTGCTTAATCCGAGATGTTAAGAGCTCAGTAGCTGGAGGCCACGAGGGGAAACAAAACCCAGGTCACCAATTCTCCTAGCACAGGTCACCAATATAACAACTGTCAACTCGACTACGCTCCAAGTGATGGATGCAGTGCCAGATGAAGTATCGGATCGAGTTTGGATGAAGTGTTGAACGAACTACCAGATGGAAAATTACATTGTGAATTTGTCCTGTGACACACAGATTGTGCATTAGATTCTTTTAAACATTAAATTGAATTGATTCTAACTCAAAACCATTGCAAAACATAAATTACGCATCCCTATTATAAATCCATGATGAATCGATACAAAATTCTTCAAAAAATTATTCAAAATGGTTAAATACACATATAATACCGGTACAAAAAGGATTCAGTCATCATCATAAAACAACCAAATCATGAGCCCAACAGTTCCATTGACGAGGCTTATCTTCAATGAGCCTCTTGATGATCCTAACTAGATTTTTTTTAGTAGACTCTGCTTGCCCATTTACTTGAAGGTAATAAGTTGATGAGGTGAAATGTTTGACCCCCAATTTAGCTAAACATTGATTCAATTTAGAAGAAATGAAAGTGATACCATTGTCTGTAATAATCTCTAAAGGAATGCCAAATCTAGAGAAGATATTAGTTTCCAAGAAAGAGATTACTTGTTCGTCCTGTGAGTGTCTAAGAGGGACAAATTCAGTCCACTTAGTGAAATAATCGGTGGATGTCAAAATGAAAATCTTCCCTGCAGAAGACAGAAGATTAATAGGACCAATAAATTCCAAGCCCCATTTAGAAAAAGAAAAATCCAAGAGAACAGGTTGCAAGGGCATAGCAAAAATACTCTCTTTCCCAATGATTTTTTGGCACTTGTCACAAGATCTTGAGAACTTATAATAATCACAAAAAATTGAAGGCCAATAATAACCACTTCTGGTGATTTTAAAAGAAGTAGCTTTATCAGAAAAGTGGCCACCAATGTGCATAACATAATCTAAAAAGTCATGAGTTTCCTGTAACAATTTATGTGCTTCCTCATTATTCACACATCGAAGTAATATACCATCAATAGACCTCCTGAACAAAAAGACTCCTAAAATAATATACCTAGAATATTCAAGACGAAGCCTTCTCCTTTGATGAGGATCTAATTCATCTGGGAATTTTTGATATTGCAAATAATACACCATATTTTTATACCATGGATGTTCAACAATAGAAAGGGTTTGGCTCTCAATATAAAACAATGTTGAAAGAGGATTATCTTGATTGTCAATTTCTTCACTTGCTTCATCATGTTGATCTAAGTGAAGGGCTAAGTCTCGTCCCTTGATATTTTTCAAAGTCATGATGGTTAAATCATGCTCCTAGATTTTGGCAAGCCAATGTGCAAGCTTCCCTGAAAGATAAGTTTGTGAAAGAAAAAAATTGACAACATGCAAAGGGACTTTTACCTGAGTGTTTTCCTAGGATAAAGTGGAAAAAATTCTCTACATCTTTAACAAGAGAAAAGACATGTTTTTCAATATAAGAGTACTTGAACTCATCATCTGATAAACTTTGGCTCATGTAAGCTACAAGTCTCTCATTATTCTGATCATCACATTGTATGAGGATACCAAAAACTGCTTCCTTAGTGGCATTAGTGTATATGATAAAATCTTTCTCAAAGTCTGGTTTCACCAGAACTGCTGTAGAACGGATTGCCTTATTAATCCTTACAAAATATTTTTCGACATCATCTGTCCAAGAAAAGGAGTGATATTTCTTTAGAATATTATGAATTGGTTTAACCATTAAAGAAAAATTAGGAACAAACCTGCGGACAAAGTTGATAATAACCATAAAGGCTTGGACCTCCTTTTTCGAAGTGGGGGCAAGAAGGTTCAGGATAGCAACAATCCTTTCGGGATATATGATTATTCCTGAATAAAAAATGATATGTCCAAGGAGCTTTCCCTTGGTGACGCCAAAAATAGATTTAGAAGGATTTAAAGAAATGCCAAATTTTATGCATCGCATGAGAACTTTTCTGAGATGACCAAAGTGATCCAATCAATTATTTGAATAGACAGTCAAATCATCAAGATAAACTTGGATAATTTTACTGATCAGAACATCAAAAGATATTTGCATATCTCTCTAGAAGGTGGAACCTGCATTAGCCAAAAGGCATGCGTTCATAAGAAAATGTGCCCCAACATGTAGTAAAGGTGGTTTTGTATCTATCAGTCTCTTTTACCTTGATTTGATTATATCCATAGAAACCATCAACTAAGGACAACATTTGTGACCCTGCAAACTGTTGCAAAATCATTTCCATATTAGGGAGATGAAAATGATATTTAATACTTGCTCTATTCAATGCACGAAAATCAACGCATAGTCAAATCTGACTAGTTGTCTTCCTAACAGAAACTAAATTTGAAACCCACTCAGAATATTTAACTAGGAAGATTATACTAGCTTTTAAAAGTTTTTCCAACTCCTTTCTAATAGTAGATTCAAGCATGGGGTTAGTGAGTATTTGTTTTTTCCTAATTGGTTTTATCCCTTCCTTGATAGGAATGGCATGGCATATGAGAGTAGGATGAAAACCATGGAGATCCTCGTATGACCATGCAAAAAAATCTTTAAATTCACGTAATAGTTATGTCAATTTCACCTTTTCTTCGTCGGAACATTGGGCACCTAGTTTAACCATCTTTGGAGATTCATAGATCCCAAGGTTCAAGTAAATGGTATCACCCACTTTCATTTTTGACTCCTCTTCCTTATGTGTTTCTTTGTTTCTCACATCACTCAATGAAAATGAATTCTCAAGAGAAGCCAAGCCTTTTGGAAATTTGTCATCTTCCATAGATATGATTTCCTTAGGATTAAAATGTTAATATTGTATGAAAGCATAGATGCCTTCATCATTAGGGAAAACCTTCCATGATTATACATTATCTAGAATGTGAGGATGATATAAAGATTGAAAAGTATAATCAGGCCTTTGAGGTAGAAGTTTTCGAGTAGGGGATGCCGCAAATACAACTAACCTATCATCCATTGAATTAAGTTCCCTCTTAAAATGAGTGATGTTAAATGATAACAGGTTCAAGATAAGTGCCCAAATAGATTGGGTATAGTGTTTCATCAACTTATTTCTAGGATAATAGATTTTATGCACACAGTTCACAACAAGTTCAAAATCACCAAAAACTGTAAGGTGACCGCAACCAAGGTTATAGGAATTTTTTATGCCTAGCAGTAAGGATTCAAACTCAGTGACATTGTTTGTTAGGGTCCTAACTCGCACATAGGTAGAAAAATATATTCGGATGTAATAAAGGTCAATATTAATAAGGACTTTCAATAAAATAGAATAAGGCAGATGTAAGAAGACCTAATAGAAGCTTTCGCTTCTAGAAGGATCTTCCTCTAGATGCTTCTTTTTAGTATAAATAGGAGTCGAGGGTATGAGAACCCTATCTTGGATATTATTGTAATAGAGCTCTTCTCAACTGGAGGTTTCCCCCTTGAAGAGGCCCGTGAACATTTCTTTTAGATTCAAAGTGCTATTTATGTTGTTATTCTTATATCATTTTAGTGTTATTGTGGTGAATGTTTTGGTTATATTACTGTTATTCTTCCATTACTAGCATTTTATTTCAGTTCTACATACGTTTTATATCTAGTATATTACAAGTGGTATCAGAGCACTTTCCTCGGCAAAAAGTGTGGGTTAATTTTTTTTTTCAGGGTAGAGACGCATTTCGACATCTTTAAGCCACAGACATCTGTCGTTATGCGCATAAACCCACGGTTGAGGGATTCATACATGTAGGAAATACAAGTGGTACTTAAGAACACATCTGTTGGCCACCCTTATAACCCTTGTTGGTACCCCTTCGAGTGGTAGCGCATCAGACAACACTTGTGTATAGATCGGCCTAGATTACCTGAAGCCCTTTTTAGATAAACCGATCGACTGTCTGACTGTTATAGTGTCACTGAGAACAACACTCGGGAAGATACTCTCTAGTACCTGGGTAGTCGGGTAGTACGACTAAGGGTATGGTCTATCCTCCTTAGTTAGTGCCCTGAGATATTGGGCTGAGTACTACTGTTGGAACCCACACGTATATCAGAGAGCTATAACACAGGGAAAACCCTTGTCTGTAGAACCCTTGAATACCTAACCCTTGGGGAACAGAAACATAAACAAATTAAAACAGACAAGATCTATTGATGTGCAAATGTGTTCGGGTTGCCAATTAAATACACATTTCTTTCTAGTTAAGCATTTGGGCATTGCCTCTCTGCAGTATTCTTCAGACTGGAGTATAAATTTGTTAAAAAAAATAATAATAAATATATATATATATATATATATATATATATATATATATATATATANGATAGATAGATAGATAGATAGATGGAATTTTTTTCACCATTATTTGATACCTATTCCATTGGATTCATCTCTTTGCCCTTATCACATTAATCCATATCATTTTTTCAGCCAAAATGTTTTACCCTACCCACCCCTTTTCAGTTTCCTCATCCTCATGGCCCATACTCGTAGCCAATACTTGGAAGCTCGCTTCAACACCTTCCAATCTAGTCTCATTGAGACCCAACAAGAAGTGAAACAATTCAGTGCCAATGTTTTTGCCATCAATACAACCATCCAGTCCTCAATGGGGGAAATCAAACAAGACCTCACCACCTAGCTTGAATTAATCTTTTTGGCACTCTGCACCAAACTGCATATCCCTACAGATAAATCTTCCTCTTCCTCGCCTCCACATACTGAAGGTGACCATTCCTCTCATTCCCATACCTTGCAGAACCATCACTTTCAATGTGACCTACACCTTCCACGGGTAGATGTGACCAAATTTGATGGCTCAGACCCCACTGGTTGGGTAACCCAAATGGAACATTACTTCTCTTTATACGGCATTACAGATGACTTGGCCAAACTCTGGTATGGCGTTCTCCATCTAGTTCAAGAACGTTGGCAATAGTGGCAATGGAGAAAAAATTCTCATCAAGGGTATATTGCTTGGACACACTTTGTGGAAGAGATTTATGAACGCTTTGACATTGACACCAACCATTTGGGCCATTTGACAAAACTAAAACAATTAGGAATAGTAGAAGACTATATAGTTGTCTTTGAACACCTGGCTTTTAGAACAAAGGGCATGTTTGATGCCTTTTTCCAAGAGTGTTTTATCAGCGGCCTCAAGGATGAAATTTGGGCCCATGTCCTCATGGTTCGACCTGAGAGTTGGGTGGAGGCTACCAAAAGAGCTAAAGAAGCACAACATGTTGTATCTACTCAAAACCGAAAACCCTCCTTTATCCCTCACCCTAAACCAGTAAATCCCACTACTCCCTCTGCTCCACTAAAGATCCAAAAATCAACTAGGGTTGAAATGGTTGAACACTAACTCAAAGGCCTTTGTTATAACTGTGATGACAAATACTTCTCAGGCCACAAGTGTAAAGAACAAAATATTTTTATGTCCATCTCCAAGGAAATTTCGGAAGAAGATGAAGAAACTCCCTCTGTGTCTGAGTCACCTGAATCCTCTGACATAACCCCTCCCTCAGACCCTCCTGAAGTAGAATCGGTCATTTCCCTCAATGATCTCACTGGCTTCTCCGTGCCCCAAACCCTCAAGCTAATCGGTCACATCAAGCATTGAAAGGTCATCATTTTGGTTGATAGTGGCAACACCCATAATTTTATTCATCGTCGCATTGCCCAAGAAACTCATTGCTACATCCATGCTGTCAATAATTTCCAAATCATGATTGCCAATGGTGGTTCCACGAAATGTGGAGAGTGTTGTGAAAATGTGCATCTCCAAATCGGTGACTACCACTTGAAATCTCATATGTTTTCTATCGACATGGTAAGTTGTGACATTGTGTTGGGTGCAGATAGGCTAAGGACTTTGGGTCCCATTCTCATGGATTTTAAAGACTTAACCATGCAATTCGACCAGGAGGGCCACCAATATAAGTTCCAAGGAATCACCACCAGTTCACCTGAGATCATTAGTTCCCATTGCATGGAAAGGCTGCTAAAAAAGGGTCATTCTGGTGTTATCGCCCAACTCCATGCCATACAAGCAACATAGACACCCTCGGTACCGCAAGACCTCCAAGCCATCCTTTCTAAACATCAATTGGTATTTTCCACTCCCCAAGGCCTCCCTCATTCCTGTGGTGTTCATGAACATTCCATTCCCCTTATACCTGGAAGCCTTCCTCCCAATATCCGTCTATATCGTCACCCCTTTTCCCAAAAAAATGAAATTGAGAAAATGGTCCAGGAACTCCTTAATGCAGGCGTTATCCGCACTAGTACAAGCCCCTACTCATCTCTTGTGGTTATGGTACTGAAGAAAGAAGGTTCTTGGCGAATGTGTCCTAACTTCCATGCCCTCAACAAACTTACCATCAAAGACAAATTCCCCATTCCTGTCATTGATGACCTCCTGGATGAATTGAGTGGCGCCCAATTCTTCACTAAACTAGATCTTCGTTCGGGCTACCACCAGATATGTATGAAAGAGGCAGACATTCCCAAGATTACCTTTAGAAGTCATGAGGGTCACTATGAGTTTTTTTTCATGCCCTTTGGCTTGTGTAATGCCCCCTCCACCTTCCAAAGCCTCATGAATCATGTCTTTTGTCCTTTTCTCCGCCATTTTGTCTTAGTTTTCTTTGATGATATCCTCATCTATAGAAAAACATGGACAAACCATCTTTCTCATGTGGATCGAGTTCTCCATCTACTCTCTCAGCACCAACTTTTCCTGAAATAGTCTAAATGTGCTTCTGGGGCCTCATAAGTAGAATACTTGGGTCATCTAGTTGGAAAAGATGGCATCAGGGTGGATCCTAAAACGATTGAAGCTATGCAAGACTGGCCTCACCCAAAGACTCTTAAGAGCTTGCATGGATTTCTAGGATTAACAGGGTATTATCGCAAGCTTGTTAAGAATTATGGGAAGATTGCAACAACTCTCACTGCTCTTCTCAAAAAGAACTCTTTGACTTGGACTACAGCTGCTACTCAAGCTTTTCAAACCTTGAATATGGCCATGTGCACCACTCCAGTCCTTTCCCTTCCCGATTTCACAAATACCTTTGTGTTGGAATGTGATGCCTCAGGGAAAGGAATTGGCGTTGTCCTTATGCAAGAGGGTTGACCTTTGGCCTTTACCAGCAAGCAACTATCTAAAAGAAATCTGGGCAAATCCATTTGTGAAAAGGACATGTTGGCTATTCTTCATGTCATGGATCTGTGGCATCCTTATCTATTGGGGCAACATTTCCAAATTAAGACAGACCATCAAAGCCTCAAGTATTTTTTGGAACAACTCATTTCCTCCCCAGAAAAACAAAAATGGGTTACTAAACTCTTTGGATATGATTATGAGATCATTTATAAGAAAGGAAAAGACAATGTGGTTGAGGATGCACTTTCCCAAAAATATGAAGACGAAGGATCCCTTTTTTTCCCTTTCATTCATTGTACCAGATTGGCTCTAATCCGTTCACCAGGAATGGCTACAAGATCCCAAAAGTTCACAGTTTATCCACCAATTGCAGTCTAAGGCTCCAGCTTCCCCAGGGTACTCTTGGCTCCATGAGGAACTTTGATACAAAGGTTGTTTGTATTTAAGTAAACAATCAAATATTAAATCCACGGTACTTTCTGAGCTTCATGCTACACCCACAGCAGGGCACTTCGGGTTCACCAGAACCTATGACAGGGTCAAACGTTCCTTTTTTTGGGATGGCATGAAACATGAAATTCATAATTTTGTAGCTGAATGTGATGTGTGTCAATGCAACAAGGGAGAAACATTTAAATCGTCAGGCACACTACAACCGCTTCGGATTCCACCTACTATTTGGAAGGATATCTCTATGGATTTTATTACTGGCTTACCCAAATTGGGAAATAAATCCGTCATCATGGTGGCTGCTGATCTCCTTTCCAAGTATGCTCATTTATGTGCCCTTCAACACCCGTTTATAGCATCCACGGTGGCTCAAATATTCATGGATCAGGTCTTCAAGCTTCATGGCATGCCACACTATATTGTTTCTGATTGCGACCCAAATTTCACAAACAATTTTTGGCAAGAACTATTCAAGATACAAGGCACCAAATTGCATCTCAGCACAACTTATCATCCCCAGACTAATGGCCAAATGGAAGTTGTCAACAAGTGTTTGGAAACATATTTGAGGTGTTTTGCCTCGGAAAAGAAAAATCAGTGGGCTCAATGGTTACTCCTAGTTGAATGGTGGTACAACACTTCATACCATACAGCTACACGCATGACTCCTTTTGAAGCGGTATATGGACAGAAGCCACCTTCATTTCTCTCATACTTACCAAGTGCCTCGAAGGTCCAAGCAGTTGACCTAACACTTACAGCTCAAGAGGCTATTCTCCATACCCTCAAAGAGAATTTGGTCATGGCACAAAATCACATGAAGCAACAAGCAGATCAAGGTCGCTCTGAACGTCAATTTGGAGAAGGGGATCAAGTGTTTCTTCGACTACAACCTTACAAGAAAACTTCCCTCAAGGACGATCATTGTCAGAAGCTAGCGCCCAAACTTTATGTTCCTTATACCATACTCAAGCGTGTGGGACAAGTCACCTATCAATTAGCTTTGCCCAGTAATTTGAAGCTACATCCTGTTTTTCATGTTTCATGCTTAAAGAAGGTGATTGGAGCTAAGTGCCAAATTCAAACCAACCTTTCGGAGTTAGCTGAAGAAGGATCCATTTGGCTACAGTTAGAAGCAGTTTTGGACCAGCATGAGCATCGCCTACGTCAGAGAACCATCAAGGAAGTGATAGTACAGTGGAAAGATACAACTCCAACAGACGCTTCTAGAAGGATCTTCCTCTAGATGTTTCTTTTTAGTATAAATAGGAGTCGAGGGTATGAGAACCCTAGCTTGGATATTATTGTAATAGATCTTTTCTCAACTAGAGGTTTTCCCCTCGAAGAGGCCCATGAACATTTCTTTCAGATTCAAAGTGCTATTTCTGTTGTTATTCTTATATCATTTCAGTGTTATTGTGGTGAATGTTCTAGTTATATTGTTGTTATTCTGCCATTGCTAGCATTTTATTTCAGTTCTGCATACATTTTATATCTGGTATATTACATTGTTCGTGCATGCAAAATATAACCTATAAGAAAAGTTATGTATTTTACCTATAAGTGAGTACAAGATAATACCAGCTCCATTACCTTTGTTTGAGCATGAGCCATTGAAATGCATGTGCCACATACCATCTTCTAAATCAAATTGTTCTGAAGTTGTGTCACCCTCATCAACAAATATAGAGTACACTGCTAAGTCTTCATCAAGATAATTTACATTCGGTTGAGGAATACTCTCTATGTATGGTGAAGTTATTCCTTCTCTTAGAACTATGATATTCTTTTCATTACGGGGAATGGATACATGTGTCCCATCAAGCGAAATATATCCACCTGTTAGGGATTTCTAGTCTTTTCCTAAGATAATAAAATAGTTGCTTACTGGCATGTTGATTACTTGGATGTTAAGGGTTGTCCTTATTTCAGGATGTGCACAAAGAACTAAAGTTGCATATTTGATTTCTCCTATTGTTGATTTTTGCAGTTTGTTATAGGAGATAATGCTTCTAGAATTTTCATTAGTACATGATAAGCCTAGATCTTCCATAATGATTTTTGACATAACACTTGGGCCTGAACTACCATCAATTAGGAAACAATGGGCTATCTTATCCATAATTTTTACAGAAATGAAAAATGGAGGGTTTTTTACACAGTGTCTAAAATTATTTACACCTATCTTATTTAAAGTGGAACCCTCTTCTTTTTCCTCTTTAGAAAGATTGTCTATCGTGGAATCTTTTCCTTCCATAAAATTCCTAAGATGCTTTTGTTGTTCAGGGATGACAACCATGTCCAAAAGAGTAGCATCGGCCTTGATATTATCCAGTTGGTTAAGGATTTTATACTTGGAAGAGGTAAGAGGGGGAGGAACTCCTTGACTCTTGGGAACTTTGACAATTTGTACATTAGTACCTTGTGAATATGAGGTTGGAGTGGAAGAAGAACGAGGGGAATCATATTTTCCTTTAGGAGCATAATATTTGTTCCTAGTATTTATGATCATAACATCTTCCGGTTCTGCCCAATCTAGAACAACGATAGTGGTTTCAGGCTTCTTGCCAAATATTTTGTCTTTGGCACTCTTCTTAACTTCACAAGTAATTTCTTCATGATTTTCTTCGCAGAAGTTACACCAATTGTGAGACATAATGGCCTTGGGCTGAAATTGTTTTCATTTGTATTACTAAAAGGTGTTGCAGAAGAAGAAGATTCACTAAGAGTAGGTGAGCAAACATTCCCATTGCATTCATAGGATATCATTTGGTTGTTCATATCTTGTACAAGTTGTAGGAGGGAAGAGATATATGTTTGTTTGACTTAGTCTCCTTTAGGGAGACCTATTATTTCAAGTTTATCTTTGTACTCTAGGCAAGTGTGGAGAGCAGAGCCAATATTGTAAATAGCCTTGACGATAAGGAGAAGGAAGAACATTATAGTAATGCATTAAAGAATCTTGGTTTTGGGGGAAGATTAGTTCAGGGATTTGATTTTACAAATTGGTGAAGTGAAGATTAACGAACTTAATAGTCTCACCATCTTTGTAAGAAATATTTTTATATTCCCTTAACTATTCGACTGATCTCTTTGATTGTCCATAAGTGGACTTGAAATAATAAACCAACTCTTCCCAAGTGGAAATAATATTTGGAGGGAGATCAAAGAAATCAATTGTTACTTTCCCTTCAAGGGAGTTGAAAAATAAGTGCATGCATGTATCATTGTCGTTAACCTCAATATTATGACAAGCATTAGAAAATGCCACTAGGTGTTCATTTGTAGAAACAATATTATTCCCTGAGAACTTAGGAAGATTCTCTTTAAATTTGGGTAACGGACGAGTAACAGGTGCTAGATTCAAGGGAGAAGATACATGCCATGGGGTGGTCATAGAATCTTCCTCAAACTGAAAAATCATGTACGTATTTATAACTTTAGCAGGGTTGGTAGTTGATTGTATAGGAACTTGATGACTATATAGACTACCAATTACCGATGAGGCCGAAGGTTAGGATGATGAAGCACCTCCAACACTGCTAGCACCACCCACGAATTCCATTTTGAAAGTGATGGGTAAGCGTGAAAAGAGTGAGATGGAAGAATAAAAAAAAATCCTCCTTAGAGTGATTTCTTGGGTCAACAAAATGGATTTCCTCCTTCCTATTTCAATGATTGGAGTAGCTTCAGGGGTCAATCCTCTTCTTCTTATAGAAATGGGGGGATTTGAGGACATGAAAATGAAAACCAAGGAATAAGGAAAAGGAGGTTAATTTTGGTTTGTAAGGTGCCTTTGACTGGCTTCCCAGCATTCACAGATACTTATATCTTGTTCAAATACTTCCCAAGAGCATTCAAGCTCGGCCCGGTTACTAGCAGTTTCTAGGATAGTATTGAATAAAGTAAAGGAAATTCTAGTATGGTCTTTAAGATCGTGTTCAATATTAGGCTGTGTTGTAGAAGGTACTTTCATGAGAAAAATCAATCAAAGAGTGCTAAAAAAAACCAGAAAGATTCAAAGATAGTTGTGAATACAATCAACCATAGAGATATGGAAGATCTCCCCATTATGGTTGCCAAATAAATGTTGAGGAAAAGGTATGGAAAACATTACTCAATCATTTTCATATCTAACCTGGCTAGGACAAGATAGTTTGGAATGTCAACCGGTTTTATCACCTCAAATCACTCAATCCACAAGTATTATTTACAAGGATTATGGTTGATTTTATTATTTGTAAATGTTGCGATGTAAAGATAAAATTTATACAAGGCTACAAGAATGTATACAACTTTTACAATAAAGTAAACATGGATACCGAAAGCAAAAAGAGGAACCAATTCATGAAGACGCATGTATGAGACAGAATAACAATATGATTTATTTCATTCCGAGATACAAAAATTTTATTTCCCTTTACAAACCTCTATGAGGGTATGGACCAAAGTCATATTTAGACATCTTCGATGGGAACCATACAAAAAGACTCTGATAGTAAAATAAAATTGAAATTAATGATCTAGATCAACTTGCCACAAAAATGCTACCATTTGACTCTACAAGATATCCTTTATCAGCCATGAAAATTAATTCACAAACAAACAAGAATACACATAGTATCAAGGATGAATCGACACCTCTAAAACAAGCGGCTGAAAAGTATGATTCAGTTTTGAACCTTGCTTCCTTCAATAAGACCCTGTTGTCAACAAGAGGATTACGATTTCAAGTAAATTTAGAAATGAATGAAAACTGAAACTATCTCATTTAATTAAAGATCAAACCTTAGTCTTGTCTTTCTCCTTCTATTCTCCCCTTGTCTCTTCTTTTCATTGAACCTTTATTCTTTCTCAATAAGTTGAGGTAGTTCAATTAATTTCTTTAGTTAAGTCAAATTAACTTAATTAATTATTTTAGGGAGAAATAACTAATAATGATATATAAATAAGGGTCTAGTTAGTAATTACTAAATAGGTGGGACCCCTTGTGACTCCCATCAATATTTTACCAATCATCAATTATAAAATACAAAATTTAATCATTTGGATCATATAACACCGTTGTAGCTCCCCTTGATATTATTCAAATCGAATATTTAAATATCAACAAAATTTAAGGACATATCCCAAAAAAAATAATATATCCATTTAATCCACAAAAATATCCAAATAAAACTTGTTGTCCCTAAAAGTTGTAAATTATCAAATATTGTCTTCACTACTGAAAATCATAAAAAAAACTTTAAAATCCATATTTGTTTCTTTGTGAGGCATATTTCCTCTTCTCACTGTTATCTCCAATTGACTTTCCTTGAGTGGCCCTTGGTTGGTTAGACCCTTGGGGGTGTATTTCGTTGATCACATGAGAGTAATCATATTTTAGGTGGAGACGTGCAGACATAGACTTAGAGGATTCTGTGAAAGGACTAGAGGGGGAAACCATTGCTTTTCCTTTATCTTGCACAGATTATAGGATATCAGTTTTTAATATTTTTCTAACGTGTGAGGATTGTACTGGCGAAACAACAGGAGAAATTTGAACATTGGGATTAATTGGTGGTGGTAAAGACAATGACATAGTGGGCCAACCACGGTGGTGAGAGATAGGCTGGTGGACAATTTCTTTCCAACCGTCATTAGCAGGGACTTCGGGTTGCAATGATACATGTGGAGTAATGGGAAAGCCAAGAAAATTATGAGGAGGCTGAAATGGGGGTCTGTCAGGTTAGGGATGCAAGATACCATGGCCAACCAAATTAAAAAACCCATATTGAAACAATAGGTTCAACTCTTTTGGATCAACATCAAAATGAATAGAAAACTGAGGCCTTCAATGGCCTCACTGCCAGTTACCTCTACCTCTGTTATTTCAGCCATTATTGCCTCTACTGAAAAAACTCATCCTGTAGCAACAATTTTCCTTTCACGAAGTTCTTAGTAAACCATACATGAAACTCTACTTACATAAATCAAAATTTGGCTCTAGAATTTACTTACGAGACACATGCAATCCATCCATAACATGTCATTTATTAATTGGCACATGAATAGGGAATTGATAGGGTTAATGGGGAATATGGAGGGCTTGCATTTAGTGAAAAATGATATCATGGAGGGGAAGGAATATACGGATATTGTTCAAACAATTAATAAAACAATCAACTATGTATCTAAACATGTCCAAAACATCAATCCTCAACCCTTTCCATTTCAACTTCCTTTCATTTCCACAAAGACTCCTCTTCAAAATAAATATCACAGAACATGGAATGAATAAGTGAAATTGGGATCATGAAGGGGGTGTATTTAGTGAAAATTGGTAGAAATGGGCGGCGGGGGGGAATTATTACATATATTGTTCAAATGATATATCAAACATACCATATCTGATGTAAATTCGCAATAAAAATATCTTACTATTAAAAAATTTAAAGTTTAAACCATATTTTGTTTCCAAAACAACAACCCAAAACTGGTACTTGCTTCACAAAACGGCTCACTTTCCTTAGAAACTGTATTACACAGTTACCAACTTAATATGCCCAGGATTTTAGAAAATAATCTCAATAACAATACTTTCTGTATATAACAGAGTTGAAAATGAGCAACATAATAATCACCGTAGGAAATACAACAATAGTCTTGGAGTGGACAGTTTACAACAATAATATCAACATCGACAAATTTCTTAAAACCCACAGGGTCCCATGAAGTGCCCCAAAACAAATCCTTGTATATAACCATAATTCAATCGAAGCATAATTTACCAAAATTCCTCATCCTATATCATCTGGTTTGTATACTTTATTCAAGTATCATACAACTTATACATAGGTGCTTTTCGTAATTACAATAGAACATGGAAAGTTTATACTTTAAAAATAATTCACAACATTTCTATTGACCTCATGAGCTTCATATGGACAGACTATAACTTCAAGATAATAAGTGAATCCAACACTTCCTCCATATTTTCATAGAAAGTGACCAATCAAAACCCGTTCCCAAACAAAAGAGCACGAATAGTGCTTTCATCAAATTATGGGTAAGCAACACATTCACAATAGTGCATAGGGTAGAAACACCTTCACAATAGTGCATAGGGTTTAATACACAATAGTGATAGTAAGTGGCATAAGAAAGCGGGCTAAATACCTGAGGTTTTGGCTAGAACAAGAAACAAAAGGTTTACACCCACCACAATGTTCCACATTAATACTCATGGAGTCAGGGTTTTGGCACAGGCGTATTAGCCATGAAGACCAATAGTCTTAGCATAAAGGAAGAGTGTTCACAAAAAACCACAGGTAATAGGTGGATAAAACCCATTTTCGAACAGGAAAGAAAACCCAAAACAAGGAACCAAAGGCATGGCAGGCTCGGGAGTTTCCCAACCACAATATTTTTCATAGCAACATTGTGAATAGCTACATGCAGTAAAATCCACCCATGACTATTTTAATGCCAATGGTATCAAAACAACCAACACAGGAAACCAAAATTTGCAAACAACTAATACATAGTCTGAATTCATTATAACATCTTTTGAAATACACAGACCGTGAGAAAACAAGATTCAACTATTGACTTAAAGAGAAAAGCGATTTTTCATGGATGGAAAATAAAGAAAACCCCATACCTGTGTAAAATATTTCTTAAGGAAAAATGAAAAGGTTGTATACCACCTCCACAACCGAGTAAAGCGAAGCAGCAATAACCAACAAAGAAAAATTCAAAAATGACTAGGGTGGAAGGCTTGAGGTGAGTTAGAGTGGCATGATTTATTCCACGTCGCTTATTGTTGAAGGAAAATCTCCCTGTGGACAGGTAGATCTCCTCTTGAGAGCTAGACTCTTAACTCTTAAGACAAAAGACACTTATCATGGACACTAACTTCCTTTTAGATATATATAAACTAACGTACGAGGAGGAAGGAGAAAAGAAGTACCTTTTACCAACGTTTGTCCCTGCATGCTCCGAGTTGAGCTCCGATCTTTCGCTCTTTGATAAGCCCTGTAGACAAACAATGGTACAACCACTTCCTACTCTACTGATATTAGCTTGAAATAGACCTATCTATTAGAGACAAGTTCATGTGAGATTAAACACAAACTAGAAAGAAACAGGCCAAGCATGTCATATTGATGAGAACAATGATGGAAGTAACTTACAACCGTAGATGCAAATGCAGCAACTTCGTCAAATCCCCTTTGTCTAACCCTTGCTCAAAATATCCACGATCCGGATGACAACAACTTCACTGATTACTCTCCTCCAGTTTACTGTGTGTTTCCTATGGGATCATAGGTTTCATGATTCTAATTCTTCCTCCTTTCCACCATGATAGAGCCTGTTTATATAGGTTTAGAGAGGCCTAACCTCTTGAGGTATATTTAGGGTAAGTTGAGGATTTTCCTCCTTGAGTCATGGATCTTCCCTAAGATCATGGCTGAACTAGGAATTCGAATTCAACTACCTTCCAAGAATGAAATATCTTCCCTTTATTCTCCTCAATAGACCAACTCCTGCCTAGAATAGGCAGCGCTCCCTCAAAAGGGCCATCAGAGAGCTATAGCGCTCCCTAGTAGGCTTTAGGGGGTCACCAACACTCTTAAAATCAATAGCGCTCCTCCTGAAGGGTTGTTCAGTGCTATAACGCTCCCTAGCAGTTTATAGGGGAGCGTTAGCGCTCCTAAGAGAGATATAGGGGAGTGCTCTCTTCTGAAAACCTAGATTCAATGATTCTTTCAGGTGGCAAGAGGCCCTTAACTTCAGTTAACCATTCCTCTTCCTTCAAATCAAGTGTTTGAGGCATTTTAAGTGTCTTATTAATGTCGTTATAAGTATGACATAGGCATCATGGTAGTATGCTTTGCTTGACATTTGCAACACTTGTGAGCAACATGCGACACTTGCGACACTTATCAAAGCAAGTAATGTTGATGTGTAACACTTATCGCTTCACATTTCATTCATGGCTAGTATAATCCAAGCCCACTACACAACTCATCGACCACTAACATTCAAAACGATTAATATAAGCCAACTATTACAAATTTTTCCCATGTTCCAATTTTTCAATGTGCCAACCCTTTCCATTATCCCAATTTCACATATGAAAACTTTCTAGGGATACAACCAATCTAGAAATTAAACCAATGCGCAAAAAAATTGTAGAAAGGGTCAAGGTGATCACCCAACTACATTATAAACCATATATAATATCAAAATTAAAACTGGAGTGTAATTCCTTCATCCATTTAAAAGCAGCATAATCATACTTCATGAGAGATAATCAAGACAATAATATTCCTTGTTTTAATCACCTTGCCCACAACATCTTATCATAATCATTTTAACCATGATTTGAAGAAAATGAGTTGTAGAGTTTGTGTCTCAACCACAACATAGGCAAACAAAACATAAGTTTTTCTTCTTCTTCATGGTCACATAAGTTACACAAGGGTTCCCACCTACTAGTATATTATTAAATAAAATTAAATAATAAAGAGTTGCAACCATTTTCAAGCATGTACCCTATATTGTGCTTTTGGGCATCAACAAACCCCAAAGATTTAGTTGGAACCCATTTGGAACTAGAGGAACCTGTCATCTATATTCATGCCCTCTTGGGTATTTCATTCCCATAGACATTGAAGATCAATGGATACATCGAACATAGGTCAGTCGTGGTTTTGATTGATAGTGGTAGAACCCATAATTTTATTCACCATTGGGTCACTGAGGAGCTCCATTGCATTTTCCACCTAGTTACTAATTTTCAAATCCTCATCACAAATGGTTGTATGATAAATTGTGGGGGGCGATCTGAGAATTTCAAACTCCAAATGGGTGATTATCATTTGAAAACCCACATGTTATCTATTTACATGGGTGGTTTTGATATTGTATTGGGTGTGGAATGGATTCACACCTTGGGACTGATTAAAATGGATTATCAAGATTTATATATGAGCTTCACCCAAGAGGCTCACACCTATACCCTCTCAGGCCTCAAATTTGTCTCCCCTAAAATCATCAACTCTCACAGGATGGAAAAATTGTTGAATAAAGGACACCATGGGTCGATAAGGGGTAAGATTGGACCCCAAAAAGATACAATCTATGTCATATTGATCATCCCCCATGAAATTAAAGTGCCTACAAGGTTTCCTTGGTCTCACAGGATATTACAAGAAATTTTTCCACCATTATGGAAAAATTGCTAAGCCCTTGAATGACATTCTTAAGAAGAATGCACTTCATTGAACACCTGCCACCCAACAATCCTTCACCAATTCAAAGAGGGCCATTTTCACTACTCGAGTATTAGTAGCTACTGACTACAACAAAACTTTTATGGTAGAATCATATGTTCTCGACACTGGTATTGGCACAATGCTCACTCAATATGGCCTCCCTCTAGTGATCCATATTTATGAGTGGATAAAAATGAAACGACAGATTTATAATACTAACATAGAGACACATTGAAAAATAACAAAGATATAGTCAAACTTGGCTTCTATTAAATAAGAAATATGTTGAAAACTGTAAAATATAGACTGAAACAAGCTTGCTAGAATGGTGGCAACTTATCTATGAGAAGAGATGTGACAACTACATTCATTCAAAAGAATATGAGTACAATGAGGCTTTGAATGCCTTTTTACAATAAACAAGAATTCCAAAACCATAGACATCCAAAAACCTATCCCTATGAGATGAAGCCCCTGTTATCCCCTAGCCTAGGGATAACTAAGGAGATCATGTCTCGAGGCCCATGGGTCCTAAACATGGAGTACCGAGAGTCAACCGACTTGAGCATGGCCCTAGAGGGCCCATCTTTTCTTCAGTGTAGTCCAATTATCGCCAACAACAATTTCCATCCTACCAGCATGGTCCTGAAGTAGTAGTAAGTCTTGCTTCTTGAGGTAATGAGTCTGAGTATCATGGTATGTATCACTCCTATTTTTGAATCACTTGAATATGTTGTATTGAATCCTTGTTCATTTCATGATGTTTTCTTGGAAATTATGCTCTTTTCCTCATTCCTACCTGGAAGGGTGACATGGTGCCATAGTAAGTTGATTTTCCTTTAGGATGGGTTGCCACTAGGTGGATCTGTGAAAATTCATCATCCGCTCCCTCCATAATTACCTCTTTCCATATTTATTTCTCTCATCTCCCCTATCCTTTTTTTGGCATTGGGATTGGATATACTAGGAAGGGTTGTACCTTACCTCATGGGAAGAAGGGGCTAAGGGGAAGGAGGGTAAAAGTAGTTAGCAAGAGTTAAAAGCCAATGTTGAAACCTTTGAGATGCTTTGCCTAGGGATCCCCGAGAAAGAAGTGGAAAGATTCTCAATAATAAAAGGGGACCCATAAGATACATAAACACTCAAGGTAATAGTTGATGGATATGAGGTCTCATCACGAGCCAACCTATTATGACCATGGCAATGTAGCGATATGACACTACCACCTATCTGGTCACCAAACTAGGGTAGTGGATATTAGTGGGATGACCAAGAGAAAGGGGGTCTCATCATGAGCCGACCTATTATGACCATGGGAATGTAGCGGTATGACACTACCACCTATCTGGTCACCAAACTAGGGTAATGGATCTTAGTGGGACGACCAAGAGAAAGGGGGTCTCATCATGAGCTAGCCTTCTCATTTCCGTGAAATTTTTGTGGATAATGATGTCACCTCTAGCCATCAAGCTAGGACAGTGTCCCTCAACTATTCCCTTGAAGCCCAAGAGAAAAATATCAAAAGAAATAAAATAAGGAATAAAAGGAAATGAATGTGATAGGAAACAATTGCATTTGTGACAAGGTGTAGCTCTCCTTCCACAAAGATACCCACAGGTAATATTTTACATTTCCATGTTATTACATGCACCTCATGCCCAAATACTTACCCCATACCATCTCATACACTTACATGACTTGGACTAGATCCCAAATGGGAAACACCCCAAACTTAAGAGAGGTTATCCCAATAGGACACTCTAAGACCTTCTCCAAACCTAACTTGTCAAATTGCATAATGTCTTTGAGCATTTGTCTGGGTAAGGGGGGTTTGATACACATGTTTGGGTAGATTAATTATTGGATGTTATTTACATGTTATGATACATGTGACATATGAACCCCTAGAGGGCATACTTGTTGTTGCTACAGGACCTTTCCCAGTGGACAGGTGCACATGAGGGAATGATTAGCTCGGACCTTAATTGGGCTTAAGGCTCACAAATGGATGTTGAAACCCCAACTAGGGGTAAGAAGAGATTAAATACTTGTACTGGGAGAAATAAGGACGTTTCTTTTGGAGGCACCCTAGAAGAAATAGACCCAGGGGGACCTTGCTCTTCTCACATAGATGTTATCCCTTGAGGGCCCTGGACATCACCATCATATTCCTAGATGTCATCCAGAGCTAGGGTTTCATTTTGGAGGCATTTATGATCCTATTGGGATGTGTGGGAATCATCTGGGGACTCTGGAGGCCAAGTGCCCCACTTTTCTAGCTCAAAGTCGCCCTAGAAGGGAATGATGTCATCCTTGGAAATGTCTCCAGATGCAAATTACTTTTAATTATGTAAAAATTGAATTTCTATTGTAATTTGGCCAGGTTCTCCTTGTTTTGACCTAAAAATGAATTAAAGGTCAAAATTTTGTATAAATAAACATAAAGTACTCTCATTTTTAGATCAAATTTCTCATACAAGAGAAGAGACCTAAAATTTGCACCCTAGTGAGGGCTATTAATTGAAATTGTGAGGCGCACTCTTGTATAACACTGATTTTTTGCAACTTGGATCAATTTTGGATGTTTTATGGTGATCTTGCATGGTATTCTCATGATTATTCTTGGTTCAAGTAAGTAAAATTTGTGTTTTTGTCATCTATTGAATGGTTTGTGTATGGTTTTATTTTCTCACAAAATATTATGAAATTGCACGGTATACTTAATGCTTGAAGTAAGGAACTTAAATTGCTACTCGCTTATTTTCTATTTGGCAATCTTTTCATTGAATTGATCTACTGAGTAGTGAAACCCTAGAGCCCTAAATTGGTAGCACTCTAAGGATTTTGACTTAGTTATCTTTGCATAAGTTTTAATCCATAAGAATCCTAAGGAGAGCAAGGTCTTAGGGCCTAGAATTTCCTACACCCTAGCATCTTGTCTCTTGAGGTAACTACATAGGGGGACTTAAGTTACTACTTCTCCTATGCATTTTCCCTCTTAAACTTTTGTGCATTATCAAATTCATTTGCAACCTTAGAAGAAGTCGTCCACTTGACTCCATAATCCCTAGAAGGCACTAGTTCGTGCCTCTCTCTTGTTGAAGGATTGATTAAACACTCAAAAAATCTTCTCCTAAGATTTTACTAACTATCTCTAACCCTAGTTTATCCTAGATCACTAACTTATTTGTTGTTGTTATAAATGTTTGCTACAACCATCTAACTGCATAAAATTTTCTGGATACTCAACTTTAATTGCTAGATAATCATTTAATAAATTGCTTATGACACGTTTTTATCATACTACTTAGTCAATGCTATATTTTCATTTTGTTTTCAATATTTTATGAGCAGTATTTGTTGCATCTTTTACATTTTAGCAATTGTTGTTGTAAACTTATTAACTGTTGCAATTTTATATCAGCTAGCACTTATTGTCACTTTCCATTGTCTATTGAGGTGTCATATTTTGGACATGGATTTAGTGACTTTGGTAACCAGTGAAAGGGGAAAATATATCTTGAACATAACCCTAATTTTCCATCCCTTTAGGTTACAGGGGACTCTTCCCCTGGGGTAGACCTTGCCTATCCCTAGAAAGTGGGGATTTCCTATTAAAGTGATAGTGATAGGATATCATGTTTGTTATGCCAATATCCCTTACTTGGGATTTGGGTAAGTACATATTGTGTGATAGCAATGCCAAAAGTCACGTGGGCCCCATTGGGGTAAGTTAGTACATCAACTTCTCGAGGTCGTAATTTTTGCATACGATCTCCATTTTGAGCGCACGATAGCTTGTTGGAAAGGTATTGATGAGGAGATTAATTTAGGGGGGTAATTAAACAAATTTGGTTGTCATTGAGGTTAATTATAGTGAAAAATAGTCATTTATTCCCTCAAAATGTCCCCGAAAGTTGAGGAACCGAAAAATGGCTAAAAATAGTAAGTTGCCAAAAAACTGTTTTGAGCTAGTTGGACAAGGTGGGTGGCCACCGAGATTCTCCTGGATCAATCGTCCCCCCTTAGGAAGAAATAATCTCCATTGGGTTGAGTGCCCCCATTAGATGAGGAAATTTCTGTTGAATTTGGCCCCAAGTGAGCCACTTGCCTTGGTGCAGGAGTTGACCTACTTTGACAACCCAATAGAGATGGATCCTCTGTTGGCGAGTTCAATTTACATGTGTGTCCATGATATGATCAATGGATGAATGTTACATGCATTCAACATTGAGCTCTGTTGGTGTCAATTATTCTGTTATCTCTGAGGTGTCCAATAATGGTGGGAAATAAGGTCGTAGGAGGTCCACATTGAACATTGGGTGCAAGCCAAGGAATGGGGCAAGGTTGAGATCAAAAAAATTGTTACGCATAGCCTTGGTGATGGTGTAGGGTCCATAACAGAGTGGAAAAAGATTTTGATGAGGCCCCGTAAGGCATTCTTTCTGCAATTGAAACCAAAGTTTGTCTCCCACCTGAAACTAGTGTGGCACCCAGTGTTGATCATGGCATTGCTTGAACTTGGAATTAGAATTCTATAAAATATATTGAACCTATTGGAAGATGTGTTGGATCTTCTCAATGAACCAATTGTCTTTGTCAGCTCTAATTGGAGCATCAGACGAGTCTGCCTGGGTGGTCGTAAGGGGTATTGCAACATCCATGGGACCCAATGGTTGAAATCCCAACCCCACCTGAAAGGGGTTGTGGCCAATTAATCTATGTATGGATTTGTTGTAGCTATGTTGATCATACGAAAGACTCCCATCCTAGTTGTGAGGGTGCTTAGAATTGTACATGCACAGGATGTACATGATCACCTAATTTACGACCTCGGTTTGGCCATATGTCTTGGGGTGGAAGGAAGTGGACTTGGTGAGCTTGGTGTCCAAAAGTGACTAGAGGCTCGACCAGAATGTGTTGAGGAAACAAATTTCCCGATATGAGATAATGGTTTGTGGGATCCCAAAGTGTATGCACACTTGTTCAATGAATATCTTGCAAGTGGCCTCCATTGTGATTCTCTTCTTGTAGGCGGCCAGAATCACCATCTTGGAAAAGCGATCAATAACCAAAAAAACATAGTAATTTCCTCTCTTGGTGGATGGAAGGCCCAACATGTAGTCTATTGAGATGGATTCCTAGGTCCTGTTAGGAGTAGGCAGAGGAGTCTACAAGCCTTTTTTCTTAATGGCCAGTTTTGAAATAATGCAAACACTGCAGGACCATATATACTTGCTCACATCCTGTTGAAGTTTCAGCCAATAGAAATGTCATTGCAAAACTGCCACTATCTTTTCAATACCGAATTTTACTACCACTCGACTGTGGTGGGCTTCCCAAATCAACTTTTATCACTCGCTTGATGGAACGCATAGATGGCCCAGATGGCACAACAACCCGTCATGAAGATGGAAATTGGTTGCAGCTGTGTTTGCACCCAACATTTGGTAGGTGTTGGTGAAGTCAGGATGTGTCTTATAGAGGTGGGGCCATCCAGAGGTCTCATGGCCACAAGAATTGAGCACTATGGTGAGTGTCACAACTGGAGGTCAGTTGAGGAAATCAATGACTCGGTTGGTAATTATTGTTTTATACTTGATGTTTAGGTGGAACTGCTACAAATATGTGGATCACTTCTGATTTTGGCCATTCCATAATTTACTTTGTGTCTGCATGAACTGCAACAACTTATGATCAATGTGGATGAATGTCTCCTTCCTGAGAATGCAATGCCTCCACTGGCAATAGGCTTGCACAATGGAGTACATTTATTTGTCATAAGTAGGGTACTTACGAACGACATATGATAGTGCCTCATTATGATAGGCCACGGGGTGGTCATGCTGAGTGATGACTGTGCCTACAAAATAGTCTGAAGCATATGTATCGATCTCAAAGGATTGTTGTAGGTTAGGTAATGAAAGAACTGGGGAGGAGAATAAGTGCTACTTCAGATCATCGAACGCTTTCTGTTGGGACATGCCCCAAAACAGGTTTTCCTTACCACCACCTTTGGTTATTTGGTTGAGGGCCCATGCAATATAGGAGAATCCCAACATGAACCTTCGATAGAAATTGGCAAGGCCCAAGAAGCTATGAATCTCAGTGAGAGTGGTTGGGGCTCGCCAGTCACAGATGACTTGGATCTTGGCTAGATCAACATGCACAACATGTGCATCAACAATGTAGCCTAGGTATTGGACCCTATCCATGCCAAAGGAGAATTTTTCCAAGTCAACATATAGCTTGTGCTGCCACAGAGTGTGAAGAACCTGTTGAATATGCTGCAAGTGTTCTTACCAAGTCTTATTATAGACGAGGATGTCATCCAGATACACCACCACAAAAGAATTAGTGAAAGGCCACAAGATATTGTCCATCATCGTAATGAAAGTTTTTGGGGAATTTTTCAAACCAAAGGGCATGAAGAACCATTCAAAAAGACCTTCTTTTGACTTGAATGCATTTTTTGAAACATTTGTTGGTTCTATTGGGACCTAATGGTAGCAAGACTTTAGATCAATATTATTGAAGTATTTGGCCCCCTTGAGCTGATCAAGGAGATCGTCAATTCGGGGAATTAGGTACCAATTCCTTACTAGGATTTTATTTAGGGCTCGGTAATCAATGCAGAGTCGCCAAGTCTCGTCTTTATTCTGCACCAACACAATTGGGCTTCCATAAGGTGATGAGTTGGGTTGGATGTGCCCCTTGTGGAGCATTTCTTGGATCTGATGCTTGATCTCCTCATTTTCTAGCAAAGAGTGACGATAGACTGGCCCATTGGGTAGCGGTGCATCGGGGGTCAGATCGATTGGATGCTTGAATTGACAATGAAAAGGTACCCCAATAGGTGATGAGAAGATGTCTTTGTATTCTTCCATGACCTTATCCACTTGCTTCTGCTATGTGGATGGGTCAGTCACTGAGGCCATGGATGTAGTTGCAACCTTTCACTCACTCTGATATAGAATCACGAAGAAGAAAAACTTCTCGGTTTGATAAATGACCTTCCTGCATTGCTTGGCAGAGATTAAGGTAATAACACTAGGTGGGACTACCTCTAGCATCCTATACAATTTCCCGTTCAAAGTAATAATAACACTGCGAGGCCTAGACTCATATACAACATGGTGTTTCCATAAATAAGGTTGGCCCAAAAGTACATCACAAAATTCGAGGGGAGAAACATCACACAATACCTCATCTTTGAATGGCTTGATGTCATATGATAGGTGAAACTGTTGGCTGATGCAAAGATCACTTCCTTGACAGAGCCATCCAATGGTGTAGGGAAATGGGTGCAGTGTTTTCCGAAGGGATAGGTTTTTGACGAAATCTACTGAGATGAGGTTCTTCTTAGTACGACTATCAACGATGAAGTGCAGTGGAGTGCCTTTTACCCACATCTATGAATGAAAGAGGCACTCTCCTTCCCATGTCTCATCAGGTTCACTGGGATGGATCTTGGTGGTAGAAACACTAGCATTGGGTTCTACGTCAATGATATGTATCCTCTTTCCCAGTTCTGACTCAAAGTCATAACCTTCATCTTATTCAAAGGTTTTTATCTCATCCACCGATGACTTCTTTGAGTGGAAATCAACAGTGTTATGCCAGGGAATCTTATGGAAGTCGCACCACTTCCCAGTATATTTCTTTGTATTCCCATTGTCCTTCTTTCCTTGCGACTTGGACTAGTTGTCTTGAGGTTTCCCATATTTTCTCTGTCCTTTTTTCTACATATTGGGGCTTCCCTTTCCTTGCTTCTGCTGTGACGGGTTCCTAGACCCAAACGACCGTGTCTTTTGTTTCAACTTATGCTCGATTTTGATGGAATATCGATAGGCTGCGCCCAAGGATGATATATACAAAATATCCATTTTTGTCTGGATGTATCTATGTAGATTGTCATGGTACTTGAGAACCAGATGTCACTCAGAATATTTGATACCCATCTTGGTGCACAAGGTATGGAAGACATTTAAGAACTATGGCACTGTTTGGTCTCTTTCATGCCGCAGTGTGGTCCATTTTGTATACAAGTTGTCATAACTTCCAACAGGGTAGTATTGTTCCTTAATAACATCCCTAAAGAACCCCAAGTGAGTGAAACTATAAATAATCTGGGTCCCTCTATTTCCTTTTTCTCATATAAAGTCTCCCACCAATCTTTGACATGGGGGTCGACCTTAAGGAGTGAAAATGTAATATTTTCTCTATCGGAAAATTTTTGGACAGAAAAATACTCTTCTAGAAGATTTAACCATTTATCTACGACATCAGCATCTATTTGACCTCAAAATACAGGAATATAAAAATTTATTTGTACCTTGAAGGGGCTGGCGTCTTCGCTTGAGGTGGATGCATCGCTTGTTAGTAGTCGTTGAAGAATTTGTGCAAAGTTGTCCATCATCTCATTCCTTTGTCACCCAAGGGCTTCCTCAAGCAACATTTTGAAAGGATCTCATGTCCCATCGTCTTTCTTTTAGACCGCCATGGACGGTTTCTTGGGTGTGTGAGAGTAGGTTTCCTCAAGAGAAAAAAGCTTGAGACCCAACTCTCTATACCCTAACCGCGTTGGGGACATGCATTAGAAAAATGATAAGGAGAAGACCGCTTTGATACCACTGATCTGGATTTATGAGTGGAACAAAATGAAACAAAAGATTTTTAATACTAACACAGAGACACAGTGAACAATAATAGATATATAGTAAATCTTGGCTTCTATTAAATAAGAAATATGCTGAAAATTGTAAAATGCAAACTGAAACAAGCTTGCTAGAATGGTGGTAGCTTATCTCTGAGAAGAGATGTGATGGCTACGCTCATTCGCAAGAAGATGAGTACAATGAGGCTCTAAAGACCTTTTTACAATAAAAAAAAATACCAAAACCCTATAAATTCAAAAACCTGACCCTATGAGATGAAGCACCAAAAGTCATGTGGGCCCTGTTGGGGTAAGCTAGTACATCAATTTCTTGAGGTCATAACTTTTGCATATGATCTCCATTTTGAGTGCAAGATAGCTAGTTGGAAAGGTATTGATGAGGAGATTTATTTAGGGGGATCAATCATAGCCTTCAACTATCATTGAGGTTCTTCATCATGAAAAGCATCATTTAGGCCCTCAAAAATGGCCCCAAAAATTCAGTAACAAAAAAACTGCTAAAAATAGTAAGTTGCCAAAAAACTATTTTGAGTCAGTTGGACAAGGTGGATGACCATCAAGATCCTCCTATATCATATTACCTTTACTATCCAGGCGTTGAGTGGCCTCTATTTTGGTAGATCTACATATTTAAAAGAAATAATGGACACTCTCCATGCGGTGCACAAATGGTGGACATATCTTTTGGGACATCATTTTCATATCAAAATAGATCACCATAGTCTAAAGTATTTTTTAGAGTAGCATTTGTCCTCCCATGAAAAAAACAAGTGGCTAACCAAAATTTTGGGTTATGATTACAAAATCATATATAAAAAGGGCAAATACAATATTGTGGTGGATGCATTGTCAAGGCAACATGAGGAGGATGGATCCCTCTTTTCCTTATCCTTGCCTGTTTCGGATTGGATTGAGAAATTACGAAAAGAGTGGCTAACACACCTGACTATGTCTAGGATAATTCATCAACTTCAGGAGGACCCTAATCCTCCCCCCAACTACACTTGGCAAGAAACAATTCTCAGGTATAAGGATCACCTGGTTTTGTTTCCATATTCAACACTCAAGTCGAGGCTCTTAAATGAGTTGCACTCCTTTGTTATTGAAGGTTACTCTGGCTTCCAAAATAACTATGCTCATGCCCATCGTTCTTTTTTTTGGGAAGTCATGAAGAAGGACATCGTTCATTTTGTCATTGAATGTGAGGTGTGCCAATGCAATAAAGGTGAAACCACCAAGTCTCCAGGAGCTCTACAACCCCTACCCATTCCATCTTATATGTGGATGAACATCTCCATGGACATTATAATGGACCTCCCCAAAGATAGGAACAAGTCAATCATCATGGTGGTGGTTGATTTCCTCTCTAAGTTTTCTCATTTTTGTGCATTACCCCACCCTTTCACACCAGAATTAGTAGTGCAAGTTTTCCTTGACCATATTTTCAAGTTGCATGACATGCCCACCTCTATTATGTCTTATTGTGACCCGAATTTCACCAACACATTTTGGAAAGAGTTGTTTAACTTAAAGGGCACCCAACTGAACATGAGCATTGCCTATCACCCATATTACGATGGTCAAATGTATGTGTTCAAAAAATGTTTGGAAACCTACTTACGATGTTTTTCTTCTGACAAACAACGCCAGTGGGTGAAATGACTTCCCTTGGAAGAATGGTGGTACAATACTTCATATCATACGACCACTAAAATGACCCCATATGAAGCAGTGTATGGCCAACGACCACCTATAATCACTACCTATCTTCCAGGCACATCAAAGGTTCAATCTATTGATACAATGTTGCAAGGTAGAACAACCACCCTCTCATGGCTCTGAAGGATAACCTCCACATGGCTCAAAATCACATTTAGTAATAGGAGGACCGATATCGTTCAGAAAGGGTTTTTCAGGAAGGTGATCAGGTGTTTCTCAAAATCCAAACTTACAAACAAAGCTCTCTCAAATCCTAGGGACATCACAAGTTGGAGCCCAAAGTTTATGGCCCCTATCATATCCTTAAGCGTATTCGTTCAGTGGCCTACAAATTGGCCCTTCCAGCTACTTCCAAAATCTATCCAGTGTTCCATGTTTCTTATTTGAAGAAAGTTGTGGGATATAATTACAAGCTCTAAACCATCCTCCCTAAATTAAATGAAGAAGGATCCCTTTGGCTCCAACCAGAAGTAGTACTCAATGCATGAGAATGTTGGTTGCATGGTAGAAATATCAAGGAAGTGATGATCAAGTGGAAGGACACATTTCCATAGGACGCAACTTGGGAACCATAGGCCATAGTCCAACAATTTCCTCATATTTAGCCTTGAGGACAAGGTCTCTTTTGAAGGGGAGGGCATGTTAGGATCCGATCCTAACCCATCTTCGTGGTTCATTAGTTAGTAGGATATTTTTTCTATGTGATAAATATCGACAATAGTTAATAAGGCCTATTAAATAAAGGAGAATAAATCATTGTAAGAAGACCTAATAGAATCTTTTGCTTCTAGAAATATCTTCCTCTAGAAGTTTCCTTAGAAGATAGAATTAGTATAAATAAGAGTAGGAGGTATTGGATAGTTTGTATTGAGAATTATTGTAATAAAGCATTGCTCTGCTAGAGGTCTCCCCCTCGAAGAGACAAGTGAACATTGTTTCCTATAAATAAAGGTATTATTTTGGTGTTGTGGTTTCATTTATTATGTTTTTTCATTGTTATTCTCTGTAATATTTATGTTTTCAGTTATTATAATAGATCCAGTACCTTACAGAATGCGAGTATGATTCTTGTGGTCTTGTTTGAACCACTGTTCCAAAATCTCCCGCGTTCAACTATGAAATGCTTCCCCTAATTTCAAGAGAGCCTCCCCCAAAGCCTTAGGTTTCCTCCTCCCTTGTCCCATTACCAAAGATGGCTAGACCCATATCAACAATTAAATCAATCATACTATTGGCAATGATGCGCTTAGTTTTTTCGCATATGACGCGTAGGTTCAAAACTGCTCAAACGCCATGCATAAATTGGCTCCATGCACTTTAGCAGTGGGACTAGCTCACATTGGAATCAATCCCTCCTCTAAGTGTTGTGATGTCCTCAAGGGAATCAATATTGGTTGCATCTTCAAGTCTATGAGAGAAGTGATATCACTTCCTTCTAAGTGCAATCTCCTAACCATAACCTGTAAGTGCAGTGTTGTAATATCCTTTTTGTTCATTTGGATATTTGAAAGATCTTCAAATCTAATTTGATAGATCTTCAAAACTAATTTGATTTATAATTTATATTTCTTAATATTGTTGTGGTAGGCTCTGGATGTCGTTGAAGGTTCTCTATTATGGCGATTATTAGATCATGGATATCTTAATATTTCCAACATGTAAGTGACATAATAAATCCTGAGATTATGAGATATCTATATAACAATTTTTAGTATCAAATTGTTTACACTACTCGCATATTTAAGTGACATAATAAATCCTGAGATTATGAGATATCTATATAACAATTTTTAGTATCAAATTGTTTACACTACTCACATATTTAAATCATTGAATAAAATTCTTAAATTATGAGATACAAATACATACATGTTGTTGGGTTGGAATGTTTGAATATTATTAGATCATGGATATCTTAATATTTCCAACAAGTGAGTGACATAATAAATCCTGAGATTATGAGATATCTATATAGTGATTTTTAGTATCAAATTGTTTACACTACTCACATATTTAAGTTATTGAATAAAATTCTTAAATTATGAGATAATTATTTTTGGGAAATGCTATGTAAATATGAACTTTTTTCTTGCTGCAAAGTTTCCTATTATAAACCATTTAAGCAAAATGGAGTATAAACAATTTACGTATGTTTCAATGGAGTTTGTGTGGTTGGACTAAAGTTTATCAAAACTTTGATTCTTAATGTATTATTAAGACTTTTAGACATCTAAACTAAAAATAGATTAAATTTTAAAAAAATAAGAAAGAATTAAGTATATATAGAGTTTATGAACAATTTGATTTATTAAACTCTTTTATATTCATCTTAATCCTAGATCTATCAAACATCCATAGAGAGCCAATCTCTGAATGCAAATCTCATTTAAAATATAAAACTTAAAAAAACATTTATACATCTAAAGATTTGATCTCTCTAAATACTAAATAAATCCCAAATTAAAATAAATATACTATAATAATAATGATAATAATTAATATACATTAAAACTATTTACATATAATATTATAATAATCAATATTTATTTATAAATTTAAAATTTTAATTTAATTTATAACTATCCCACCCACACCCGAACATGACTCATCTCTTCTGCCACCACACAATTTACTAATAAAATTTATTGCTTAAAGTGATTATTCCAAGCCATCATGTAGTCTTAAAGGCAGACTCGCATGTATGCTTTATTAGTAAAGCATTTAAAAAAATTAAAATAAACGGAGTTAAAAGTTAGGATGTAAAGTGATTCTTCCCAACCATAATGAATGATGTAAAATGATTATTGTTTTTGTGTAGTATATATTGTTTTGTATATGTAAGTGTACAAATTGGATGAAAAATTCAAGGCACTAATGAGAGCAGGCTTAATAACAATGAACATGCATCAATATTTAAGAATGCAGTGTAACAACAGTATTAGGTAGTGTGCACTAATTAATTAAAATGGTAAAAGTGAGTAAGTTAAAAAAATAAATAAGTATATATAGAGTTTATGAACAATTTGATTTATTAAAACAACTTATCACGTTATCATAGAATTTTCATATGTAAATCTTTTTTTAAATGTAAAATTTTAAAAAATGATTATATCTATAGAAATTTGATCCCTTTAAATATTTAATAAATTCGATTTTAAAATATATTAAACTAATAATTAAAATATATTAAAACTAAATACATATAATATTATAATAATTAATCTTTATATATTTAAATTTTGTATTTATAGATAACACACTCCCACACCCCACACACATCTCTTTTACTACCAAATTATTTATTAGTACTTAAAGTGATTATTCCTAGCTATCATGTATTGTAAAAGGGAGACTGGCATGCATGCATTATTAGTAAACCATTTAAAAAAAATAAAAATACTAAAAGTTAGTATGTAAAGTATGTAAAGTGATTCTACTAACCATCATGAAGCAGTACTAAAGGCAAGGGATTGACATGAACTCCAATAAAAAATTCTAATGCCAAATGTATTTATTCTTGGGCAAAAAAGCTTGGAATATGATCAATGTGTGCTTTAAGCTTTCTGCTAAGTGAATATTATAAGATAGATACAAGGTTGTTCCTTGTAATTGTACGGTTTAAATAGCACAGGACGAGAGAATAAGAAGAATCTACTGCCTACTTTTTGTTAAAGTTAATTCATACTGGAATGCACTTACATACTATAGTTTTAGCTTTGTTACTTGGGTCAACGTCAATATAATTGGGTATTTTATAATTTATGGATTTTGTAATAGAAAGTATTAGAAAACTTTTAGTTTCTTTCCAATTTTAATTAACTAGCTATTTTTATATACAACATTATAAATTTAGAGTGGCCAGAATTGAAAAAATAAAAATGTTGACTTCAATTTTAAATGTTTTTTCATATTTGTGAAAAGTATATTTAGTGAATTGGTAAACTAACTACATGTTTTACATATTTGAATATAAACAGTGAAATTAACTTACTAAACTATTGAAAACTATTCAGCCAACAATTAAGATAAATATATTATTTGTTGTTATATAATTTTTTAGAATTTTGAATTATATTGGATATTTTAAAACTTTCTAAATAATTTATTTCTAGAGAATTCTATAGTAATTATGAGTATGTGCAAACATATACATTTATATTATACTTATATTCACAGGTTTTTTTACACTTAGGCAGAGAGACGACATAAGAGTTTATTTTACATATCAACCAGCCATGTAAGTTGGGTCCTAAGAATTATGAATTATTTTAACTTTTCATGTATCCCATCTTTTGGAACTCTTACAATAATATGTTTAAATCTTGGTTATGTCATGGTTCCCAATTGATGACATACTCTTTATTTACATCATTTTTATTGTTTATTGTATCATAACATGTAATTGGGTCGAAAGGCACTATCTACAACTTAGTATGAGGGATATGTGTAATTCCTTCTGTTACATAATGTTTCTCCTATAGACAGATGAAACTTCACTTGGATTACTAGATCTCTATACCAAGACATAAACAATACAAGTGGACACTAACATCCCTTTAAACTTACCTTAACCAATCTAAGTGACAAGGAGAGAAAGGATTTGATGAACCTGCTTCGATGTTTGTCCTCACTGCTTCCAATCCCCGGGCTTGATCTCCAAGCTCCCTGGCACAATATGAGATCTGCAATGGACAACAAAGGAAAAGAACTATCTCCTACTCTACAAGATTATATAAGACAAGTCTATCTACGAAGATTAGAGAAACAATGGACAAGAAAATGTAACAAGACATAACATTGAAGGAAATAGGCCAAGCATATGTTAATTGGAAAGATAAAAAGAGGCACTTACAAACTATGTATGATGTTGCGACACTTCTCCAAGCTCTCCTCGTCCAACCCTTGCATGAATCTTGACATCAAAATCCAAATGCTTTCTCCAGAATCAAAGGTTTGATAACTATAATATTTCCCCTCTCACCTTGGAATGCCTTCATTATATAGGATTTGGAGGTTTAACCACCATGGAGAATATCGCTCACTAGATCCACTAAATTGGGATCTCCAAGATTTTTAAGGAGAAAATATCTCTCAAGGATTCTAAGGAGAAAATATCTCTCAAGGATTTTAAGGAGCAAATATATCTCAAGATCCACCAAATTAAGATTTTGGTTTGAGAAAATCTTTCAACCATCCATGAGATTCTCAACTTCTCCTTGAGATTAGGAAACTAAATGTGAGGTGGATTCTCACACTAAATTAATTTCCTTTTTATGAATAATTCATGTGAACATAGTATTTTGACCTTCATATAATATATTTCTCCTCTACACTAACTAGGGATTGTGAAAAATGTATTTCATGGTGTCAAGGGGTTGCGACACTCAACAAAGTGAATGAGACACTTGGTAAGGTGCATACGACACTTGTGATAGTGCATGTGACACTTAACAAGGTGCATACATCACTTTGTGACACTTACGAAACTTAGGGTGTGAAACTCAAGTGTGACATTTTGTTGTGTAACATATGCCCCCTAAAGTGTGAGATTAGAAGAGAAACTGATGGTTGAAACACTTTATAAGTTCTTCAATGCAAGGTTTTTGGAGTAGGAGAAATTGACATAAGCTGCAATCAATCATCAGTCAGTATACAAATATGTTCCATTTTCGAGGCAAGCATTCCTATGATCAGAATACAAGATGACTCAAAGAACGACCACCAACCAATACATTGAGGATCCATGACAATACTGACTAAGGATATGGCCACCAAAGATACAATGTGGATCCATACCTCCATGACATGAACTGATCGTAGCCACGAAAAATACACAATGGATCTACGAGAAAACAAAACATAGACACAGATCAATACAATGTGGATCTATGTGACAATATATATATATATATATATATGTGTGTGTGTGTGTGTGTGTGTGTGTGTGTGTGTATCAGTAACATTGCCAACATGATGATCGTACTGAAATCTTTTACATGCTCAAATGTTCTCCATCCCAGCCTAGGCAAAACACATAATAGAGTGAGATCCCAACCCAGGATATTCATCTCAATTTCAAAATGGTACGAATATAGCCATGTGAACAGATGACTTGATGTTGAACATGGTAGAAACCACTTGATTATCGGTCATTGAGGTAAATCGTTAATGAGTGTGAGGGAAATCACCAATGATGACAATGACTCCCAAGGTACCCTAGTAAATTCCAACGAATGTGAATAAATGAACTAAGGTTGAACATTCGTGGAATCATCCGATCAGAGGTCAATGTTGTAAATATACTTTCAAAAGTGAGGAGGCATGTCATTGAGGCATGCAAGTCCCAAGGTACTAACTGGGTTCTAAGTGTAATTCCTAGATAATGTGCTCGATTCGATAGGAACAGACTCATCGAAGGAGGGCCATGATGTATCCCCCATCATCCACATGAAACATACATGGGAAAGTGATGTAAGATGGTGAATCAAATGAGTATGGACTGACACAGGAAATGGAAATTAGAAATACTACATATGGATGGTTTGATGTGAAACTTCCATTGAACATGATGAGGCATGACAAGTGACTTGGAAATATTTGACTCGACGAGTACCAAGAACATAATGTGATGAAAAATAGGAGCACTCTTCAATTGGAACACAAAAGTATGATGACACATAAAATTGGTATGACTCGGAGACAAGCAGATCACCCAATTGTAATATGAGACGCAAATAGGTTCCATGTTCAAGGACGACAATAAATGCCATAACAAATTCCAAAAACTTGAACCACTTCCTTCAATTCCCCCCCCATCCAAATAGATGAGTACCTCTTTCTTTTTTAACAAGTTCGAGGAGGATAATAGGTGATCAGTATAGCTCATCCTTCGGATGATTCCCTCAACATATTTTTAACGAACTTGAAGGAGGAGGGGCTTAGTCCTCTATGGGTCCTAGAGATTGGACTCACATAGGTCCTTCAATGCATAGTTTTACGAGTCCAAAGAAGGTAAAATTGGTGTTTTTTCATGTTTAGAGTGTCTGAAAATAACTTAACGACGACTCTATGGATGAATTTTTCGTAAATTTAGTCTCCCAAGCCCCAAAAAAGTGTAAAACAATACAAGGGAGAACTCTTCTAATCATTCTTAACTAGATTAGTCATTTTTCATAATTAGTCTCGCGAGGCTGAAAAAGAGATAAAATACCACTCAAAATATGCCCTTTCAAACCTTTTAACAAGTGTGAAAGGAAGCAAGCTCACTCGAATTTTTTTTAATGTTTAGGGTGTCTGAAAAGAGATTAAAGGAAACTCCAAAGTGTTCTGTTTTCGTGTAGATTTTACGAGTCCGAAAAAGAGATAAAAGTGTACTCGGTAACCTATTGCCATGTATTAATGAGCACGAGAAAGAAAAAATACTAGGTTCATAACTTCCCAACGTAATGTCCAAAGGTTTCTAATGGGACCCATGGATAGTTGGTACTTTCCCCCAACTGCATGATGGAAGCTAGTGGCTTTGCTCTAGCATGATGTCTAGAGATTGAAGATCTCCCCCCCAAGCTTCGTTTCATCCATCAACCCTTAATTTGTCACCAATTTCTGTACCATATGGAGAAAAAGGGTCAACAAACAAAGGCAGGTGAAAAAAAGGTTAAGTTATGAGATCTAGGGAAAGACTCAACTCAACATCTGCAAGATCTAGCGAAAGACTCAACTGAATGGGAGAGATGAATGTTTCATTTTTTTAATGATCTTGACACAACAAAAGAACTTTTCTCATGAGATATGGATTTGATTTCCAGACCTCTGTTTTATTTTTTAACGAGCTTTTCACAGAGAAGAAAACTATGCTCGCAAGGTAGGTTCCATATTTACACAAGCTTGAAACTAGAAACCATGTTTGAGGCCCTTTGTTTCATTTTTTAACAAGCTTGACATAGAAACGGGAACTTTGATCGAACCTGGTTTCATTTTTTAATGAGCGTGAAATTAATAAATAAACTATGCTCAATGACCTCTACTTGATCATGGATTCGGAATACATGTCAATGGACAAAACTCAATCATGGCTTCCTAGAGATCTTCGCTAGATGGAAAAACCACACTCTGAAAGGAATACATGTCAAGGGACGTGATAGGGGTAGGGATATTAGGCTCTAATATCCCTATCGAATAGATCACCGTGTTAACTATCGAATCTAAATATTGAGAAGGGAGATATTTCTTCTCATTCAAAATTGAATGCATGGGACATGCTGCCATGTAATTGACCTGCAGTAGGGAAGATGTCACTTGCATATAAGGACCATTTAGGGAATTCATATGGTTGACTATTGTATGAGGTCCAATGAATGAAATTTGGTCTATGGTCACTATGTTTCCATTGTGAGGGAAACACATCATTCAAAAGACTGCAGACACAAGACCCTTCATGACATAAACATAGTCTCGCCTGAGGAGAAATTAAAATCTAATGGGTTGTGGAATACCATCACATCAATAAATAAATTTTTCCCTTCCAAATTAATAGGAAACTGAGGAAGGATCCCTAAAGGTTTACTATCCCTTCCGTTAAAATCCAACAAATTCTGAGTCACTGACGCAAGTTGAGGAGAACCTAAAGTTTTCCAAACAATCAAGGACAAAATACTAACGGATGCACCTTCATTGACAATAGTCTTAGGAACATCCCTACCAAAAACCTGAACAGTGATTTGGAAAGGTATATAGGAGGGGAGACGATATTTTGGTACTGCATCATAATCGAAAAGAATGGCCTCATTACTCGGAGGGGGTTCTATTGGAACGGGTGTAGAAACAAGAAATATCCAAGGGATATCCTCACTCTTCAAAGGAGGAGTGGGATGGACTAAGGGTGGTATTGGATCGACCACTTTAACTTCAATCTCCATGGGGAGAGTGGGATCGATCGAAGGTGAAATCGAATTGATCACTTGATCAACCGACTCAACTGATGATGGGACCAGATGGTTCACCTGATCAACTAGATTTACCGATGATGGAACAAAATTGACCAATTCATGAACCAATGGTAGATTGAGAGATGTAATTTATTGTTGGACATCAATAATCTTTTCCAACATATATAAAGCCTCATCTATACGAGGGCAGAGGTAACTTCAATGAATATCCTTACATAACAAGCAAGGAAATTTGAATTTATGCTTCTTACTTCCAACTTGATTATCACTAGTTGATGTTTTTTCACTAGCATGACCTGCAACAGATGATGATGCAGGTTGAGAACCCTTGGACCACACTTTTATAACCTTGAGAATACTAGGAAAATCCTTAAGAAGGTGGTCACCCTTAGAAATCCTACAAGGGAATTTGAGCTTGTGATGTGTCTTGGTAGACTTGTCGACATTATCAACACTCCCAACATGATTAATAGTAGTTCGTTTATTTCTTCCAATATGTCCTACAGTAGTTGAAAGTTTTCCCTCTAGATTATTTTTCTTCTTCTTAATCTTTCTTTTCTTCTTCTTCTTATCCTCTTGGTTACTAGCTGCAGATCTTTCACTAGGAGAAGAGGAAGAATAGGGAGAAGAACCTATGGGTGAATAAGGCAGAGGGTTGACATGAGGTTGATGGTCCTGGGGTGGAGGGATTACAAATGAATCACTATGAGCATTCATGTTCACCAGAGTGGAAAACAACCAAACTGGTAACCCAATAGTGAGTCCAGAAAGAGTCAAAGTAGTGATATAAAGAGGACCAACGTGTCCCATAGAAGGAGAAACAAACGGTATCCTGGGAAAAGAAATTCCTTTGTTGGTATTTCCAAGAATTGGTGCCATAGACACAGACTCTAACCTAAGGGATTTTCTATGGGAAAAAAATAGCACACACTAAAAAATCTAGGAAGTAAACTAAAAAAACAAACCTTTTCATAGTGAATCTGCTAGTTGGTGATGAAATCCAACATCATAGGATCAATATGAAAAATGGGTTGAGATAGAGAGGGTGGATCAGTTACGTTGGTGACCTAACTAAATGACTTACACCTTGGTGCAAGTTCCCTCATGGTCTATCCATGGTTTACCCTCCAAGGAGCCCCAATGAGTTTGACCAAGGTCTTACTCAGGTACATCAAAGACTCCCCTTCACCATCACCTTGTGTATGAACCCTAAAAATAAAGGCCACTAAGGTTTCCAACTCGCATTCAGCCTCCGGGTGGGTACAGTCGACAATTGGGATTGAACATATGGGTAGGATATCAAGTTCTAAATTATTCAAGAGAACTAAAGTCAAGTGGATCGGTAAACTCCCAAGGACCCTGAATGGATTTGAGATTCACAAAGCTCCGAGACCAAATGAAAACAACCAACTCTCATAAAGAACCCCCAATATATGATCGTTCTTCTATGATTGGTTAAGCTTAGGAAGGGTAGTCTATGCTGCTCTCCCGCACGCAACCTCATGTTTAACACCTGTGTGAGAGGGGGGTCCTGACTATTCGTATACACAAATTGGATTTTCTCTCTTTATCGCAAGATTCTATGTTTTTTTATGGATTTGGAAAGTTATTCTCAACACCTATTTCAAATCCCTACACTTAAGCTAATGTAGGTTTTCAAAATGATAGAAATAATATTTTCTAGATAGATTTTAATTAGCGCTTTGATTTTTAGGCTTTTGTTTACTCAAGGGTATGGAAGTGAAGTTGATGATATTATTGACTTCGACTCCAAAAGAGCGAAATAAAATGAGATGCAAATATTTGTGTTTTATGAACTCTATCTATGGAAAAGAGAAGAGTCTTTTTCCATTCCCAAATGCATAAACCCAATGCAGTTTACCTAATGTAAACTACAAACATGTACCGCCCAAAACTTTAAATGCAATCAATTTCTGTTTGTTTGATTATAAATGAAATGAACCTAAATCAATTGTAAGTTCTTTCTACTTCCTTACTTTCAATGAAATAATCCAATGCAGATACAAATGCATATGAAGTAAAAATATCAAACAAGAAATGCACTCAAAATCGATGAGAACTGAGAGAAACTAAGTGTGAAATAACTCGCTCAATCAAGAACTCAAAAATTTGATAGGAAATCACAATGTCAGAATACCTCCTACAAGAACCCAAACAAAGAAAAAGAGAAAGAGATAATCACTCAACAATCTTTAAAAATGAGCAGCAAGAAAAGGTGTTCAATCTAGGTTGTGGCAAGCAAAATAATCTCAAACATTTAAAAGAGTGAGATGTTCTGAAGAATATTGAAAAGAATCTCAAGACCAATCAAACCTTTGCAAACTCTTCCAACCAATGAGATAATTGAGAACATCACAAGACAAAGACCAAACCAATGAAATGTAAGGTGAACCAATCTCACAACGTAGAAGAGGTTTGTAAGATAAAAAAATATAAAATGAGTGATAAGTATCAAATCCTCAATCCAAAAAAAGTCAAATACAATCAAGATTCACTGGGCAAAAAACCTCTCAAAAGAAGACCAATAAAAAGTAGGAAGAAAGAGGAAAAAACACCAAAAATGGGAGATTGGCACCCATGTTCTAAAAGAGAAATAGTGCCAGTAAAGATAATGGTGCTCCCTGGGAGGCTTAGGGGGATAGCCAATAATATAATGTCACCCTCGTATGCACTGTAGGGGAGCACCAATCATGGTAATGGTGCCCTGGTGTGAACTGCAGGGAAGTGCCACTTTCTAGAAAAATTTAAAAAAAGGGCTTCTAACAAGCTTTGACTCAGTAGAGACTCATTCAATGGATCTGTAAACTCTTAAATGAGGAAGAGGGAAGGGGAAATAGATCAGAATGAAGCATCAAACAATAAATATATGATCACAAGAAAAGTATTCAAGAAGAAAAAGAGGAAAAAATAGTCAAAGTCCTTCCTCAGTGGAGTCACCAATTTATGTTATGGAATGTTTCTCTTGTGGACAAATGAAACTTACTTTGGATTACTAGACCACTGTACCAAGATATAAATAGTACAAGTGGACACTAACATCCTTTTAAACTTATCTTAACCAATCAGAATGAGAAGGAGAGAAAGGATATGATGAACCTGTTTTGACGTTTGTCCTCACTACTTCCAATCCCCGGGCTTGATCTCCAAGCTCCCTGGCACAAATTGAGATCGACAATGGATAACAAAGGAAAAAATCTATCTCCTACTCTACAATATTATATAAGACAAGTCTATCTATGAATATTAGAGAAAAAATAGACAAGACAATGTAACAAGACATAAACTTGAAGGAAATAGGCCAAGTATATATTAATTGGAAATCCAAAAAGAGGCACTTACAAACTATGCATGATGTTGCAACACTTCTCCAAGCTCTCCTCATCCAACCCTTTGTTATAGAAATATTTTCCTCACCCCATGCAAACTTGTACAAAAGACATTTTTCGATTTCCCTATGCAGACTTGAAGTCCCTTTTTGCAAATCCTAGAGCTAAAAATATTATTTTTCCACATATACGCGTTCTACCTATAGTACAACATGCATATACACAGGTTGCACCACTACAACCCACGTACATTAGGATTTGTGCTCAAAATTAAAAAAATGGTCTCGAGTTTCCATGTCACGTCACAAGATCCATGATCCTTGAACTTCCATATACTGGAAATTCTCTGACTCGACCCTTCAGTTCCACTTGAAGGCTACAAATGGGTCAAATCCAAGCTATGGAAAAGAGGAGAAGAATTCAAATTTGAGAGAAAAATTACTCTGGAGAAATTATTCATTTCATATTGAGTCTACATCCCTTTGTCCTTTAAGTCTGAACACATTATTCATCCCCCAAGCTCTTCCCTACTTGATTGATAACCTCACTGTCCCTCTTATATGAGATTTCCTTTGGTGGAGGCCCAACTAGAAGGAACTTAGTTTCTCGGTTCTGAACCATGCCGACACGGAAGTTTGTAATTCATTCACTTCTACTGATTACATTTTAATAGAAATACTCTTTTCTCGTCCAATTGATATCTTGCAAATATTTGAATTGTTATTCCATGGGCATATTTGTTATGAATGTTGATGGATTCTGCTATTGAATGTGCTAACATTATATGTTATCACCATATTTTTGTGTTTCTTGGTTGTTGAGGACAAGTTGCAAGTCTATTTCTTTGAGTCAAGTGCTCAACGATGGACTTCATTGAACGTCTGGACGAGGTAGGCCTTTTATCTTGTCTTGCTAGCATATTTGTTTACATAGCATACTTGAGATAAGTTTTGATTTCTATAGTCATTTCCGTCTGTTGTGGTTTACCCCTACCCATAGAGAGATTTTCATCATCACAGAAATGGCGACTATACTAGGGACAAAATATTCTTTTTCGGAGTTTGGAGTGTTTTTCTCCTTAGATTGCTCTCATTTATATTGAGTTTCTTGTTGTATGATTTCTTGACAGCCTCTGTTCACTCTGAGTCTGAGTTTCTTAGCCTTCTTCTTATCCTGGTTGTGTTTTAACACATATACACGGTTTTTTTCCTGACAGACACATACATACACATGATGTCCTTCTGCAAGAAGTGTATATACACACTTTTCTCCTGAACAATAACGTACATCACCCTTTATTGCTTGGTTGTTGGGTTTGATGGTTGATGGGTAGGTTTTGATGATTTCTAAGTCTTCTTGGCTCTCTATTATGACTGTCAAGTGTCCATGGAATGAAAGGAAACCTTTCTTTGGTTGAATTTTTGGGTGGTGCTTTTCTCATCATCCTTTTCATTTGATTGTCCTTGCATCTTGGGCTGGGTGTTTTGCTTATTTATATCCTACTTGGTTTGTCTTTGTTTACACACAATAGAGTTTTTATATCAATTTGTTGTTCAGTCCTTTCATTTTCATTCTCTTATATTGAAAATACAAAAATATTAGGCATTTTGCATTGTTGGCATTTGATCTTTTGAGTCTTTATCATTGATCTTAGTACATGTAAAGAAAGATTGCATTTTATTTTTGAATTGTAGAACTGAATTGAGAATTTCATTTTGAAAAGAATATCATTTATTGAGAATTGAAGTTATGACTTTGCATTGTATTCATATTCATTTATTTTACTTGTTGAGTCATAACATCACTAGTTTCACGACCACACCTTTTTGAGTAAGCAAGGCCACTAAAAGTAACGGTATAATTTAAAATTGATTAGTAATGATTTTATTTTTCTAGGGTGCACAAACTAGCTTAGGATTTAGAGCCTTGGAATAGGATTTTGTTAGTAAAATTCTCCAAGGCTATTAAATCAACATATGTGCCTGGAGATGGAAAGAAAAAAATAAGGAAACAAAATTCTCTCTCTATTCAAAGAAGAAGCTATCGAATTAAATGAATAGCTGAGAGAAGCTCAAGTTAACTTATTCACATAACTAAAGGACATCTAGGGATACATCACATAAATCATGAAACTGGATGACCAAAAAGCAGAAGTAAAGGGCCAACTAACAACACCAATAAATCATGCACATGAATATGGGACTAAGTTGACAAGATCCTAGAAATGTATCATATTCCCTTAAATGAAGAATTTAAGCAGGTAGGGTCAAGTGAAAGAAGGGCAGAGCAAGTGGTGACCATCAGAGAGAAAGAAAAACAAGACATTGAAATGTTGGATAGGATTGATAGGGAAAATATCAACCAATACATTATCCAACCAGTAAAGTTCATGTCAACAACATAAAACTTTTCCAAAAGCACCATGAAGGATCTAAAAGCAGAAGTCACTGACAAGATATGTAATGATGAGAGAGAGCTAGAAGATAGGAAATCAAGCAAGTTAAGTGACGCAGGGGGCGCGCCACCCAGGCACGTCCGCTCTCACAGGATCTTTTTCTTCTCGGCCCGAAGAACTCCAAGGTCCTTCTATTTACGTATCGGGAAATCCGCACCCACAACAATCTTTCCCTGAGGTCTCCCCTTTACCACCGAGAGATCAGATAAATCTCACTGTTTCGCGAGTTCGTGACTCAAAGCCTCCAACTCTCTCAATCTTGCGATACCAGGCGATACGGGTAGAGCTCCTTCCTTTATTAGTGCCCTCACCACATGCAACCGTGGGCTAGGATTAAATGTTAGCGCCTCTCGCAACTCGCTCCTTCGTGAGTTTGTGAGTCGAACTCTTATGCCTCCCATTACGATCCCCCAAAACACGATAGGTCAACTCCTCCCTCGACGGATTCCACTACTCGCAACCTCGCAACCTCGCAATCTCGCAAGTTGAACCGTCGAACTTTCAGCCTCCTATTCTGCGAGTTCCCGAGATGCGAGAATTCAATGGAATGTTGACTCTATCTCCAGCCAACGCGTGTCCACCCATCGTCCATGCGGTCCCACCTTATGCTCTGCCACGCGTCCACACGAACCTCGGAACTCGGCACTTCGCGACTCGCGAATCCTGACATCGATACTTCGGGACTTCTCGCGGCGAGGTCCCGAGGACTTCGTGCCACCTGTATTCCACTCGCCGACTCTGCTATGGCCCACACTATCCTCCAGCTGTCGGGATATCGCTTTCTCACAACCTCGCGATCCCAGCGGCCAAATTCTTGAACCTTTTCTTGCGAGGTTCCGATACATGATCCCACGTGCAGATCCAACGATCCTCCTACGATCTGGATCCAATGGTTATCCTCTTTCTCGCGCCTCGCGACCTTGTGACTTGGAGTACCTAATGTTTGGGCTCTCACCCTGCGAACTTCCGAGTTCGCGAGATCTCTCGATCTCTCACCACCTTTCCTCCTCAGATAGACGGCTACAAATCTCTCGCTACTTCTCCGCTTCGCGTCCTCGTGCCTCGCGACTCTGAATACTCAATACTTGGGCTTTTACCCTGTGAACTTCCGAGTTCACGAGATCTCTCGATCTCTGCCACCTCTCCTCCTCAAATGGACAACTAAAAATCTCTCACCCCTTCGCTACTCGTGAATCTAAAGGGCTTCCCTTTCGGTCCTCCAAATGTC
>ML808682.1:119948-132293 GCA_009831015.1 Picea engelmannii | reverse complement strand
TGCCGAAAGTAGAGGAGAAGTTTAAACAAAAGAAGAGTCAGTGAAGAAGAGGTATAAGTTTAAAAAGGGGCAAGGGAATTGCCCATGAGAAGGCACAAAATCCCAAAGGTGAGGTTGAGAAACCACATAGTCACTCTGAAAGAGGAGGAAGTTCCCGAGGGAGACAAAGTGGTGGTAGAAACTATTTTCCTCAAGGAAGAGGAAGAGGTAGAGGAGGAGAAGTGAAATTTTATGCCTGTGGAAAGACATGACACATTTCTTGGGAATGTCTTGAGAGAAATAAATAAGGAGGTGAAGCTCACATTTCAGAAGTGCAGAAGAAAAATGTTGAAGAATAGGGTGCAAAATTTGGGATATCTTTGATGAAGAAGAAGGTTCTCTTAAATCCAGAGCTAGAGGTTGAAAAACCAGTGAAGAGGAACAATTTGTTCAAGACATCTTGAAATACTAAAGACATAGTATGGAAGGTGATAATTGGCAGTGGGAGCAATGATAACTTAGTATCCACGAAGATGGTCGAGAAATTGGAGCTGGAGAAAAATGCACATCCAAGTTCGTATAAGGTCTCATGGTTGCAAAAGGGTCATCAGGTAACGACAACTAAACAATGCCTTGTTGAATTTAAAATCAGAAGGTATAGAGATGATATTCTATCTGATGTGATTCTCATGGATGTATGTCATGTTTTGTTGGGAATACCATGGTAGTATAACAAGAATTTCATTCATGATGGGAGAAAAAATACTTATACTTTGGAGAATAATGGTAGGACACACATGTTGTTGCCGATTGAGGAAAATAAAGTGAAGGAACAAGCGAACATGAGCATACTTCTCATGAGTGGGAAGGAATTCTTGAGTGAAGTTAAGAAGGGAGAGGAGATGTAGTTTAATGTAGTGAGGAAGTAGAAGGTTATCCTTACAAGTACTTCTATGGAGGATCTTCCGGAGGAAGTTCAGGAACTGTTGGAGAATTTTGCTGACATAGTAGTGAATGAGTTTCCAAGCTCATTTCCATCTATTAGGAGCATTAGCCATCACATTGACTTAATACCTGGAGAAAGTTTGTCAAACAAAGCAGTGTATAGATTGACACCTCAAGAGAATGAGGTGGTAAAGAGACAAGTCCAGGATTTGATGGAAAAAGGTTTGGTCAGAGAAAGCTTGAGTCCATGCATAGTACCAACTTTGTTGAGTCCGAAGAAGGATGGAGGATGGAGAATGTGTACAGACTCAAGAGCCATAAACAAGATCACCATTAGGTACACATTTCTATTTCCAAGCATGGATGACTTAATGGATTGTTTGAGTGGAGGGAACTATTTTTCAAAGATAGATTTGAAAAGTGGATACCACCAGATAAGAATGAGAGAAGGTGATGAATCGAAAACAACCAAATGGATTGTTATGTCGTTTGGATTAACAAATTCCCCAAGTAATTTTATGAGTTTGATGAATGAATTGTTGAAATATTTTATTGGTAAGTTTGTGATTGTATATCTGGATGATATACTAGTCTTCAATAAAACTGAAGGAGAACATTTGAGGCACTTAACATTAGTGATGAGGAGGTTGCAGCGGGAGAAGCTGCTGATAAATTTAAAAAAATACTCTTTTATGAAGACATAACTCATTTTCTTGGGTTTTTGGATCTCTTCGAATGAATTGAACATGGATCCTGAAAAGGTGAGAGAAATCATAGAATGGTTGTCACCAAGGAGTATATTTTAGGTGATAAGCTTCCATGGATTAACTAGTTTCTATTGAAAGTTCATTAGAAATTTCAGTGAGATCGGTGCACAGATGATGGATACGGTGAAGAAAAGATATAATTCTTTTAAATGGATAGAAGAGGTTGAGAAAAGCTTCAATATATTGAAGGATAAGATAACAGAACAATTGATTATAGTCTTGCCAGATTCGGGAACACATTTCAAGTGAGATGTGATGTGAGTGGAGTTGCAATTGGAGTAGTATTGAGCCAAGATAATAGGCATGTTGCATATTTGAGTGAGAATTTGAATGATACTAAGAGAAATTAATCCACATATGATAGAGAGTTCTATGTCATAATTCAAGCCTTGAAGAAATGGAGGCACTATCTTGTTCCAAAAGAGTTTTTTTTGCATAGCGATAATCGAGCTTTACAATTCATAACTAGACAAGAGAAGTTGAATCAAAGACATGCTAAGTGGATAGAGTTTATGAATATTTTCACTTTTTTCATTAAAAATATTTTTGGTAATGCTAACAAGGTTGTTGATGCATTGAGTAGGAGGTGTTTGATTCTGCAGGACTTCCAAGTGAAAACCTTAGGGTTTGAACAACTTAAGGAGATGTATCGTGATGATATATTTTCAAAGAGGCATATGAAGCGTGTACAAATCTCATTCTTAGAGACATAAATCAGTGGATAGAGTATCTGATTCAGGATGGGTTTCTCTTTAAAGGGTACCAGTTGTGCATACCAAAATGCTCTATGAGAGAGAATTTTCTCAAGGAAAAGCATAGTGGAGGTCTAGCCGGACATTTTGGCCATGAAAAAATGGTTGCACAGTTGGAAAGTTCGTACTATTGGCCAAGTATGAGGGAAGAGGTGAATAATTTTTTGAACATATGTAAAAATTTCCGGTATGCAAAGGGAAAGAGACAGAATACTTGGTTGTATCAACCATTTCCTATTCCAGAGAGGCCTTGGGATGCAATAAGCATGGATTTCGTATTTGGATTGCCAAAAACGCAAAGAGGAAGTGATTACATATTTGTGGTAGTTGATATATTTTCAAAGATGACACACGTTATCCCATTCTAGAAGACCATTGATGCAACACACGCTGCTAACTTGTGTTTCAAGGAAGTTGTGAGACTTCATGGATTACCCAGGATTATTTTTTCACGGAGAGATACCAAGTTTGTTGGTCATTTCTAGAGAGCATTGTAGAAGAAACTAGGAATGGAACTATCCTTTAGTTCTACATATAAACCTCAAACAGATGGACAGACTGAGGTGGTGAATTAGAGTTTAGGGGATTTGTTGAGAAGTTTGGTCACTGAACATCATAGTCAGTGGGATCAGATTCTAGCAAAAGCATAGTTTGCATACAATGACTCAGTAAACAAAAGTACCAGAAAGAGCCCATTTCAGATAGTTTATGGAATGAATCCAAGGGGATTTTCAGCGTTAACATATCTAGATCAAATTTAATTTAGAAGTGCTAGAGCCAAACTCTTTGTTGCAGAAATTAAGGAGCTTCATAATCAATTCAAAGAGCAGTTGTAGAGCAACAAAAATGAATATAAACACAGAGTTGATCAACATAGGAAGAAACTTCAATTTGAAGTAGGAGATCAAGTTCTAGCACATATTAGGAAGGAGAGGTTCCCAAGAGGAACATATAATAAACTAAAGTTGAAGAAGATAGGACTATGTAAGATCCTAAGAAAATTTGATGAGAATGCTTATGAGATAGAGTTGTCAGAGCATGTGGGTATATCACCCATATTCAACATTGCAGATCTATATCCTTATAGGGAAGATGAAACCAGAGGATCAGAAGATCAGAAAGAGATTCAGTGGAAAGATCATATGCCTGTAGCAGATAAGTCGTAGATCGATGAATTGGTAAGAAGACTAGAAGAAAGACATATTTTGAGTATTTGGTAAAGTGGAAAGGATGCCCAATAGAAGACACCAGTTGGGTAAACGAAGTGGATATTCAGAAGCATGGAAGGTCAGTGTAGGAACTCATGGACATGATTCCATGAATTTTTCAGCCAGAGGAGTATGATGCAGGAGTATCACCAACAAAGCGTGAGTGGAGGACAAATAAGTGCCTAACGCGCATTTTGAAATGAATTTTAAAATTTTAAAGTGGCATATCACATAAATATTTAATGTTTTGGAGTTGGATGATCACATGAGATTGTTGGAGGATGTATTTTATTTTAATGATGTTGTGTGCAGTACAGATTCAATGTGTTTGATCTTATTTGTCTGTCACAAATATTTATTGTAATAAATCCTAAGTAGTTGAATGGTTTTATTTCGATAGGATGGCTCTAGAGTAGTTGGAGGGAAAGGATCGAAGAGCCCCTCTTGTATAAATATTTTTGTTGTTTCCCAGAAGAGGTTGTTAAATCTATTGTATAGACTGTCGATAGTTGTTACTGAAGTTATTGATATAGTTTTTGTAGAAGTTGTTGAATCTTATCAGAGTCTTGTATGAGCCCATGTACATTTTCATTTGAATGAATATAATAGAGGAACATTGTTCCAAATGTCTGGTGTTGTTGTGTCTATCTGAATGAATGAATGGTAGACTTTCTGTTTACTTGCAATTCTATGTTATTTTCTTGTTTTTATGTATGAATTCATTTACATGGTTGAATGTATGAATTTGTGAGGATTTAAATAATTTTCAATTTTTTCTCTTCTACAAGAAAGTGCAAGTGTGCATAGTGTTCGCAAGGAGTGCGTTGAAAGAGTCTATTTCAACTCATAATCTCAGAAGAGGTAACGTGAAAATTTTGTATGTAAGGAGTGTATAGTGTCGGAAAGGGGTGCAAAGATAGTTTAAGACTGCATGTAGGAGGAACCTTGCTCAATTTCGTATCGTTCAGGAGGAACTTAGGGAGTCTTTGAAAACTACTGCAAGGAATGCACAGTTTCCTTCAAGAGGTTAAGTTGAAGGATTTTGGTCGCAAGGTGTGCACATAATCAATACTTATCTGGGTATTGAAGGAGTCATTCTAAAGAAGTTCGGAGTATTGGTGAGAAGCAATTCCAATAAGGTAAACTTGGATCTTTACATTCAAAGTGTGAATATTGTCTGCAAGGAGTGTGCATTGGAGTCTTCTGACTCAGAAGCTCAAGAGGAGTAGTGAAACTCATCCACATAGAAGCTAAGTTGTGGAGGAGAACCTGTTGTAGGGCATTTATAGACTGGAATTCGACTAAGTGTTGAAGAAAGAACTCTAGGGAGGAAAAAGTTTGAAAAAGACAAGCTCAGGAGGGAGAGAGGTGAGAAATATTCAAAGGGAGAAATCCTTTAAGGTTTCCCAAAGTTATCAAGCAATATTCTTCTAGGAGGTATTGGGATCATTCCATACCATTAGATATGGGAGAAGTTGCATGAGGGTTAGTCATGAAGCATTTGGGTAGTTCGAAGTTCAGAGTTTTTAAAGTGTCGAGAAGTGGGATCGTCGAAGTCGTGAATTCGCAAAGTGATCTTGATTGTTGGATGCAAGGAGGAAACGTGGTAGAAAATTAGAGAAATCCAGGGGATAGAGGTCCAAAGAAGTTGCGTGAGGAGTAGGTGAAATTTTGTGAAGTCATGAAACCCAAAATATAGATGGACCGTCAGATCCAAGTGGACACGCGGAAGAGATCTGTGCATTCAGAGGAAAGCATTTCAAAAAGAACTAAAGACAGAGGTCATGATATTTCCAAAGCACAATGTTACGAAGGGTTGACCCATGGTCACAACCCATGGTCACATAGGAGAAAAGGTCTATTATGGGAGCTAGTACTCACGAATTAGTGTTTCCAAAGAACCGGAGAGTTAGGTTGTGGGTGACTCGAACCTAAAGGTAACATCAATGGGACCTATGTGTCATTGTTCAGGTCTTTTTGAAGGCCCTAAGAGCTAATTCAGATCAAGTAAATTGAATATCCAAGACCGAGATGTCACAGAATCCCCAAGAGGTTAGGGGGGTTGCATTAGGCCCGTGGCCTATCGACTATCCTTTCCTAGATCTTTGAGGCGTATGCATGATGTTTTTCATGTATCTGTTTTGAAACATTATCTTAGTGATCCTACACATGTGATTGATATGAGTTTATTGCAAGTATCAAATGAGGGTGCGCTCATGACAGAGCTAATATGCATTTTGGACCATTGCATTCAACAACTACAACGTCCAACAGTCGATCAGCTCAAGATCTAGTGGGACAATTATAGTCTGCACTCGATGACCTGGAAGGACGCATATGATATGCGTCAACAGTTTCAATTTTTGGTTGATAGCTAGACATATAGATATTGTTAGATACTTTGTTTTGGAACTTATATACTGTGAAACTTCAGAACGATGTTTGAAACAAGAGGGGGTGTATGTAACATTCTGATCTTGCGTACACCTGATTGTACTAATTCTTTGAGGACCCTTGCATGCAAGTGGTTCAATTCATTATATTATTGATTATTTTGATTATGATTATGAGATGTTGTGGATATGATGATATGTTATTTTGTTATGTTTATATCGAAAGGTACTATTGACTGGTTTTTCCTAAGTGTGCAAGAATCTGGACCGTTTGAGGATGCCAATGGCATCAATGGAACTCCTTGGACTCTGGATCGAGTTAGAGAGTGGACTGTTATGGTTGAAGTGTTTTTGATATTGCATATGTGACATATGACTAGTATATTATGATGTTGATTTTTTATTGCTGACACATTTCGTTGATGGATGCAGGATGATGATAGATTGCTAACCAAAATCACATTAGGAGTAAAGAGGTCATGCACAACAATCATATATATTGAGGGAGAGGTGTGGTAGCATCCCTGCCACAGCCTACTAACACTGTCATCGTGGCTCAAACTGTAGGTTAATGATTACCTAGTTCGAGAGATCCACGATGTCGTGAGGGAAGACTCTGAAAGTCACTCACAATGATTCTAAAGGGTGTGTAATAAGAAAGGGTCCTTATTCCTTAGAGGCCCTTAATCTCCCACAAGGTCACCTGATGGAGCATTGACTCCAGGGGTTTGACGTCTACCAAAATCAGTCAAAAAGCGAGTGACACTCTTAGAGCACGTAGTGCGTCTTGAAGGGCACGTCGTGTAAATAAACCATGAATGTAGGCGAGTGGCACCCTTAGAGCATGTAGTGCGTCTTTAAGGGCACGTCGCGATTTTAACACTTGTAAGTTAATGAACCTAGTACCTGGAAAACTATGTCTCCTTAGGACTTCGTCAACCTTAAAATGAATGATTTCATAATTAAAGATTAATAATTATAAATTTTTCCCCTTAATAACAATTTATGTTGAGCCTAAAGAATTCAAATCCTAGGTCTAAATAGGTCTGGAGAACTAAAATTTAATTATGCAAATTCTAAGGGGGGAATGAAAAAACTGGGGATGAAAATAAAAATTTGAAAAAAAAATAAAAATTCAATGATTAAATTATTTAAAAAGATTAATGGTGGCTAAGTACAAAACCTTATAAATTACAACTTAGACCAAAAAGGGAAACTTAAAGACAAAAGGAATGTGAAACATAGGAGGGAATCTAGCCTAGAGAACTTTCTAATTTCGAACTCAACTAAGCTTTAAGAAATACATCATTCATTAAGGGAATGTAAGGGAATAAAGGGACATCGAGGAGCGTTTTTAGGAACACTTTTAGGTGAGCGAGGGAAATTGTCAAATTAAATTAATTAATTAAATAAATTTCTGGTGCAACAAAGAGATAAGGTGACAAGTGTATGGGGGAGAATTTTTTCCAAACAAATTTTTAATAAAGTGAATTTAATGTGGGTTTTGGCAAGAATTCACTAAGAAAACTCTATAAAAGAAATGGCGGAGGAGAAGAAAGGATCACGTGTGGTATGCGTAAGGTTATTTTGTCGGATTTTACTCTTGACCGATTTTTCTTGTAGAAGTTGGGATACCCTTCTCGAATAACGAGTGGTAGCTTGATCTTGCGAGACGATCTGGGAGCTAGCCTTCTCTAGTTTCTGTGTGTGGCCCCTTTGTGGCTCGAGGGGCTCAAGGGGAAGAAGAGTACACCTAGCGTTGGTTGGGAGGTACCGGTGAGTTCTCAACGGTTAGCGAGCGGGAGATGGCGGGAGAGTGGTACATGATTATGCGCCATCCGGGAGAGTGGTACATGATTATGCGCCATCAGTTACGGTGTTCTATTGATTTTAACTTGTAATGATTCCACTATAGTTTAATGTAAATGGTTTGTTTATATGATTTCCTAATTGACAATCGTGGATTAAAATTTATGTTATATGTGATGTTGATCCTTTCAAATTTAGTGTTAAAACGATCAGTAGAATCATGATTTAGTTGAAGAATTCTTTTATGTTTGATGTGAATGGTTTTTTCTTCTCATCCTCCATGCGCGCAGCCTAAATTTTTGTTAAATGTGATGTTGGATTCATTCATTTTATGCGCAAAATAGTTGTTGTTGTCTCTCCCTTCCATGGGAAATAGAGTCTCTGGTTGAGTTTTGAGATCGCCACACACTAAGGAACTGGTGTGTCATTTTGGGCGATCCCTTTTAGAGTGTTGTGCTTAGTATGTAGTCCAGCGTAGGATAGACTCAGTATGGTTTCTGCTCTCTAATTCAGATCCTTCTTCTAACACGATTATGTTCTCAATCCTTGTAGTGAATACAGATTTATGGTCGTGTTAGGTGTTTTAGTTGTTGAAACAATTCATGGTAGTTTTCAGCTTCATAGTTGCATTATTTTTTTTCTATCACATCTAATCCGTCGACGACCTCACTGGAAACATGAATATTTACCTTCGAAGGGAGGGACGCAAGCACTCCCTTTTTAGGCATCAATCGTAGATATACAATCACTCCCTTAGATAACATTTTCCTCTTGGGATGAGTCTTTGGCATATCAATTTCATTTATCCTGTGAACTGTTTCCTTCTAGGACTGAGAAACCTCCTTCAAAATTCTTTTCATTTGGAATTTCACCTCTCCGTTGGGGTTCAATCTTATGTGAATGGTTCTCCTCTTAGCGCGCCCTAATCGTGTTAAACTATTGTGTTCAACCCTGTAGAGAGTTTCAATCCTGTAGTGAGTTCAACCCTGTAGCGAGTGGATGGTTTCAATCCTGTAGCGAGTTTCAATCTTGTAGAGGTGGATTTGTTTATTACTGCAACGTTTACATCGCAGCCACCTTGCAGTCACGATTCCAGTAGATTGCCAGGAATCTCATTCCTGTAGTAGCTATTTCCTAGTCTTTTACCAGCGCCTTCCCTGCTGCACGAATCATTTTCTGCAGAGAGCGATCACGAAAGTTAAGACCAACAGTTACTTGTTGCCACTACGTAAATGACTTTTAATGCACAATGTTTTAAACTAGTGTAATTCTTATAATTATTAACGAGGTGTAAACAACGTTCTAAACGTACAGTCACAACGTTTACATTATACTTTTGATTACGTAGAAAGATGTACACCTATTGATAATGGGTAGATTTAATAGGGGTTTAGTGTTTAATAAGTTTTTTATGGACAAGATTAAATATGGTTGGAATATTCTTAGTAGTCACACAAAATAAATGGCTGTGATTTCAATCATTAACTTCCTAGCTATTATAAAGACATCAGTTTATGTGTTTACTTTTTTACATTTACCTAATTATATTTAAAAATTACTTTGATAGCTAACTAATTACCACGTAAGTGATTAACAAAAATTAAATTATTAACACCAGATAAATGAAACGCAACCGTTTATAATACAATTTAATAAATTCTTTAACAGCCCATACCTATCGACGTTTAACAGCTGTGCTAGTTATAAATACACAGAAATTCATTTGTTTAAATACATAGAGATTATAAATACCTTTGATTATAAATACACATAGATTTATTTGTTTTAAATACACACAGATTTTAAATACCTTTTTGATTAGAAATACACAAAGATCCTTTTGTTTAAATACATAGAGACTATAAATACCTTTTGTTTTAACTAAACAGAGAATCATAACTATTGCATGTCTAACAGTTGTGACGATAGTATACAGTGTTCAAAATTTTAAGTTTAATTAAGCAGTGTTTTAGAAATTATGTGATTTTATAATTAGATTGATATAGAAACTGTGTTTAATTAATTTGTTTGATAAATTATATGTATAATGTTTATGATTGAATGAAGTGTTTTAGAAATTATGTGATTTTATAATTAGATTGATATAGAAACTGTGTTTAATTAATTTGTTTGATAAATTATATGTATAATGTTTATGATTGAATGATGTAAAGTTTAGCATGATGTGTAAAGTTATAAGGGTGAATGATGTAAAGGGTGCGATAATGTATACACCTTAATGATAAATGATCATAAAGGAAAATCTTATAAGGTTGGTAAAGATACAAAGATTTCAAAAGTTTTAATGATGAATGATCTTAATGAGGAAAATTTTATAAAAATGATGTAAAGGGTGTGATAATGTATACATCTTAAGGATGAATGATCATAATGAGGAAAATCTTATAAGGTTGTTAAAATACAAAGATTTCAAAAGTTTTAATAATGAATGATCTTAATGAGGGAAATTTTATAAAAATGGTAAGGATACAATGATTTCAAAAGTTTTAATGAAGAATAAACTCAAGGATGGTAGAGCTAGATCGACGTATGAACAGTTGTAGTTATTGATTATTCATTTTTACAAAAATTTGGTTGTTGTTTATTATTTATTGCTCCTCGAAAAATGTATTGAATGATTGACTGCTTTTCTCGCTCGTCATGGAAGTTTAAGTTACTTGTGTCGTGGTTCCTTATGTTCGTTATTGAGTGATGTTGATTGATTTGTTTAGATCTATATTACTAATGTGTCATTAATTATTGTCGATATTATTTTCCTAATGTTAAAAAGAAAGAATTCTTTTTACTTCTTGTACGTCATTTGAGTCGCAGCGGTTGGGGTCATTACATGATGTTCTTGAGCTTTATTTAACTTTTCATTATCATCTTTAAACACCTGCAATTCCACAATAAGATTCCTCATCATTTCCAATACTTTGGTGGATGAACTTCACACACTATGATGTTCTGGATCTCTAGGGAGCTCTTGATTGTGGTTTCTATCAGGTCTCTCTCCTTCTCCATTCTACTCTAACATTTTTACAAAATACAAAAAAAAATATTTTTGTAATAGTAAATATTATTTGTTAGATTTTTCCTTCTGGAAAATAACTTTCTAGTGTTACCCTTAGGCCTAAGTGTTGTAACCAACAACTCTGATACCATATGTAATGTACCCCAATTATTAGCTAAAAATAAGTCTTACCAATGTTTCAATCATTCATTACTTGACTCAACTCTTATTTAGGAACAACTATGAGTCTTGTTCTCAATTATATTATAAGTCTGACCAATGTTACAATCATTCATTACTTGACTCAACTCCTATTTAGGAACAACTATGATTCTTGTTGTCAATTGTATTATAAGTTTGACCAATGTTTCAATCATTCATTACTTGATTGTTTCAATCATTCATTACTTGAATCAACTCTTATTTTTCAACTTAAGGACTTTATTTATACCATAACCACACGAGAGGAAATTAATACTCTCACTATAATGGCACCCTTTCGTAACACTCTTACCTTATTCTTGTAATACAATAAAGATTTTCCTGATAATAGTTTTATCCCTAAACTATAGGGAAAAACCTACCATAACCCATATTATTTATGCTATTCTATAGTGCATAACCCCATATCCTTTTGTGTTATTCTATAGTGCATAAAGATTGATCCACTTTGAAATTTGTTTCTAAGATAGGAGAATTAAACCTAGCCATCACAATGGACTGTGTTATTTGATTATATAAATATAAAACGTGTTCTTCCGATGTAATTTATACAAGACTTAACTTAGGCATATAATAGCCTAGAATGCACAAGGTTCCAGGTCACGATTAATGGAATCACTCGTTAAAGGTAGCTCCAATTTAGTTGAAAATCTTACCCGACATATATGATACCCACCCTAACAAGACCTTAGTCCCTCTAGCTAGCAACGTAATGGGTACAGTGGCTTGTTATGGCATAGTGGATGAAAAATAGACTTGCACTTTTGAATTGACGTTGTTCTTTCTCGCATTAAAGGTATGGAAACCACTTAATATGTTTTACCTACCATGTACGTCGATCTCTAATGCTCCAGGAGGTTAACCAATACAACCTCTCCACTTTACTAGTTTCATATGGAAGTCGGGGAGGGGGGGGGGCTACTCTACCACCCTTACACTCCGAACGATGGGATCGAGGCACCATTATGCATAACACATTCAATTCCTTACCTTTCTTTGCTAAACTTCCATCCATGGCACTACTCCTTGTGACCTAGTTACTCTGTAGATCTTAGTTCTAGTGTATATAGACGCAACACAATTCCTATGGAAGTTGAATGCTTCATATAATTGGTAAGGTTTTCTACCCATACTAGTTCTTGATTTGGGAGAGACTTCAATACTGTATTTTATTTTTCTCTTAAGATTTAAACCGCTTGTCCTGTGTGACGCAAGTCGGAGCCCTCACGGTCCAACCCGCTCTCACCAGGACCTTCT
>ML808682.1:104577-116352 GCA_009831015.1 Picea engelmannii | reverse complement strand
GTACCTGATGGTGATTTTATTTATCGCTCTGGAGTCTGTACACATCCTCCAGCCTCCATCCTTCTTCGGACTCAACACTGTTGGAACAACACATGGACTAAGACTTTCCCGGACCGGTCCTTTGTCCAGCAGATCCTGTACCTTCCTTTTGACCTCTTCGTTCTCCTGAGGTGTCAACCTGTACGATGCTTTATTCGGCAAGCTTGCTCCGGGTGTGAGATCAATATGGTGACTCACACTCCTCATCGGTGGCAACGAACGAGGTAGTTCTTCCACGATGATATCAGCGAACTCTCCCAGCAGTTCCTGAATCTCCTCCGGTAAGTCATCCACTCTTGTGCTTGTCAGGACAATTCTTGGCTTCCTGACAACAAAGAATTGTGGATATTTGTTCTTCTCCATCTCTGTGAGAAGATCCTTCCCACTCATGAGAAGTATTGTGCTGGTTACTTCTGGATTCACTTCCTTATCTTTTATCGGAAGCAATTTATGGGTTCTCCCATCCTTTTCCAAAGTGTATGTGTTCATCCTTCCATCATGAACTACATTTCGGTCATACTGCCATGGTCTACCCAGCAACATATGACATACATCCATGGGAATGACATCACACAGAATCTCATCATGATAATTCCCAATCTTGAATTTAACTAAGCATTGTTTAGTGACACTTACCCGGTGTCCTTTCTGTAACCACGAGACTTTATATGGACTCGGGTGCCTAGTTGTTTCTAGCTCCAGTTTTTCCACCATCTCGGATGAAATGAGATTATCAGTGCTTCCGCTGTCCACGATCACCTTGCACTTTCTGTCCTTGGCTGTGCAAGCTGTTCTAAACAGTCTGCTCCTCTGCACTGAGCTGTCCACCTCTTTCTCAGGTGTCAAAAGAACCTTATGCATCCCAAGCGATATTTCGCTGTCTACATCTGCGTTCTCAGCATCACACCTCTGCGCCTCAGTGATGTGAGCTTCACTTCTGTCCATCTTTCGGTCTGGACAATCCACGGCTTTATGTCCATCTTTTCCACATGTAAAACATGTGATGACTCCTCCGCGGCCTCTTCCTCTACCTTGGGTACGAGGAAATGTGTTGGCATTAGCATAATCTCCTTACTGATCAGTTTTTTGTCTCCTTGGCTCAGCATATTGCTGCCTCTGTTCAGCTTGGGGATGCCTCTGCTGTGAGGTTCCACCCCTCTCAGCCTTACCCTGAGGTCCCTTCCAGTCCTCCTTGGGCTTCTGAATTCTTTCCTGGGCAATTGCCTTGCCTTTGGGCTGACTTATCCCTCACCCTCGTTGTCCCTGCTTGCGGCTCAGCTTCTCCTCGGCTTTCAGAGCCATCTGGTACGCATCCTCAACTATCCAAATGGTAACCATGCTCAATTCATCCTGAATGTCATACCTTAAACCATTCAGGTACCTCGCCACCTTCTCGTCATCACTCTCCCGATGACCAGCTCTGATGTTGAGTCTATAAAACTCTTCGGTGTACTCCTTCACTGTCATCATCTTCTGTCTCAGGTTCTGCATCTTCCTGAACAGAGTGATCTGATAATCTCTGGGGATGAATTTCGCCTTCATCTTAGCGATCATCCTGTCCCAGCTCTTAATCTTCTGTTTGCCTTTGCAGCACCTATCCGCCTGCAACTCATCCCACCATAACGCTGCATGTCCTTTCAATTTTGTAATAGCATGCCTCACCTTCTTGTCCTCTTTGATATCTTCGTAATCGAAGTAGGTGTCGAGTGCTCGGATCCAATCCAGCAACTCTTCTGCATTTATACTTCCCTCATAGACGGGAATGTCCATCTTTGTCTTCGAGCTCATCCTGGAAATGGCTCTGATCAACCGCTCTGTCGATGCGTCCTCTGCTGAGACCTCTTCTGCATCATGTCCAGCTTCCTCTTCCACCTCGGAATCGCTGAACTCTCCAGCGCCATCTCCATGCCTTTGGGTGGTTTCCATCTCTTCGAGTCTTTCCCTGAGATCTCGTATCTATCGTTCCATCTCTGGATTCCCTGTCGGCCTACCTCTTCTTCAGGCATCCCTGTCCTCACGATCAGGTGACTGCCTCTCTCTTCTGGGTAGCATTATGTAATCCCTGTCCCTGCTTCAGAAAGCAAAGACTCCAATCTCTGATACCACTCTAACGCAAGTCGGAGCCCTCACGGTCTAACCCGCTCTCACCAGGACCTTCTGTAACTTGGCCCGAAGAGTTGTAATACCCTTCAAACCCCATGTCGGGACTTCTTGTCACCCACAGGATACTCTTTTGATCTCCCGGCAATCACTTCGGGAAATCGGGCTTCGCTATATCGCGAACCTGGTGTGCACGACCTCGTGCGATTCAAAACCCCGAACCCCGATGGTCAAAGGGTCAATGCTTTCACTTCCGTCGGGGATTTCCCTATCGGGATATCGCTACTTGCGATGTCAACAACCTGACGTTCCAAACCCCGAGCCCTGAGGTGTCGATCTTCCGATACGATGCCACCTGGACCCAGACGTATCTGTGGTCCCACTCTGCCACGTCCCCTTCGATATTTCGTGGATCATGAACCCACGATGCGAGTTTCCCTAAGGTCAAAAACCCCGAACACCGAACCCCGATTCTCTGACTTCTCAGGATCTTGTGCCACGCATCCCTGCTCTGATCTACGGCTCCCGTTGATTCGGGAAATCGCGACTCACGATTTCAACGAGTCTGCGCCTCACCTCATCAAATGTTGAATGCCGATATGAGTTGGACTTTATTCCTTCCTGCGCCTGTGGACCTACTCCCGCGCAGCTTCTCCTCGATTGGATGATCGGCGGGGTTTCGTGATTCTGCTCCGTGAACCTTGACCGTTGATTCTCCTCCTTGGAGACTCCTTCACTTCAAACTTCTTCCGCTCGATCCCTTCTCCCCGACTTATTCTCGCAATGTCCAGGGAATTATCCCTCCTGAGCTTAACTTCTCTGACTCCTTCATAGATTTCACCCACGAGTTTCTCAACAGACCTCCAACAGCTCTCAAAGTGTTGGAGTCACATGGACTCTATGCACTCGCAGCCACAGAAATCCCTGATTTCCTTTGCTCAGGCAAACTGCTGAGACTTCTATCCAGCCTGCACTTCTCCTGCATGGCTTCCTCGACCCAATTCAACTTCTGGGTGAATGAGAATAAGAGTTTAACTGTCTAGCCTCCTCAACGCACTCTATGCGGAGGAATTCAACTGCACTCTATGCAGGAATCTCCTAGCTCAGACAGAAAAAAAATTGAAACTCATTCTCCTCTATTTCAGACTTCAATAAATCCATGTAAACACATGCACAACATACTCAAAAGTAAATTCATACAAAGGAAAACAAACATTCATAAGCACATAAGCCCATACACAAAGAAAACAGCACCAGTCATGAAATTGAATTAAAAGCTCTTTCTATTAATCCAATCTGTACATGAGGGCTCTCCACAAGTTCTCTGCTTTGCTCTTCTCTTCTGAATGCTTCAATCATACAATAATACAAAGGAGGGTGCCTATATTCCATTTTCCCTCTCAAAATCTAAAACTATCAAATCTACAATAAATTCCTATCTAACGCATTAAAACTATTAAATGCCTTCCTATCTATATTACAATACAAGTGCACTTCATTACATTACTCATTAATGCTTGGCGCAACAAATATCAAGGTGTTTCAAAACTTTGTGAAGACGTTGTCCAGTTGTCTTTCCGGATTGGTGTGTTGGCTCGCATGATGAGTGAGCGATGCTCCTGCATCACTGTGTATTTATGGGTTCTTTCCAAGTTCAAAACCCGTGGCTAGAATTTCACTATGTGTCACTTATACATAACTAATTCCTTTAAGTTTTACCGCTTCCATATGAAGTTTAAACAAGGTTATTAACAACTCTATGATCCATTGACTGATAGGTTCTGAGTATGGGAAAGAGGCTCTATGCATGCGTTCATCTTCCCTTGGGTCTTTTCATAGAGTCCCTTCATTAACCATGACCAAACGTAAAGACAATCCAAGCTACAACCCAAGTCTTAACCATTATGCTTTATTTGTTGAATAGTTATTGTGTTCTCTTGTTGTTTGTAGGACTTGACTATATCCCTCGATGCTTGTTGTGTTTACAATTACACCATAACCCTAACAATTTTGCTTGGTTGCATTATATTTGATACCGGTCTACTCTATGCAGAAATGTTGGTACGCATATTTTCTTTAAATGATACTTCCATTCACTGTAGTTATTCAGTGGGTGATTTTTAATTTCCCTAACTAAGAGATTACCCTAAGTTCTATGAGGAAAACATTGTAGATATATCTCCTTCAAAGGGTTTGTTGTTGTCTCTATAATTCCTTCACTTGATACATCGATTTCTCTAATTTAGAAATTTGTCTGTGTACTGTGTGGAAACATGTGTAGATATATCTCCTTTAAAGCATTTGTTGTTGTCTCTATAGTTAGACTTTATAATTTGTTTCAGTGATTAACCTCTATCATTTATCCTCTGTACTAGACTCTTCTTTGCAATTTTCATCATTGTAACCATTCTTCGTGATTACTCTTTGTAATTTCTATCTATGTATGAGGCTCTTCTCTGTAATTTTATCTGTGTATTAGACTTGGTAATTTCTTTGTTCTAACTAATATCTGCAGTTACTCTCTGTAATTATTTTTATCTCTCTATTGGACTTGGTAAATTTCTTTGTTGTAACTAATTTTCACAGTTACTCTCTGTAATTTTTTTTATCTCTGTAATTTAAGGGACTCATGAAAATCTCATGATGGATTTATAAGCTCAACGAATATCTAATTCCACATTTGGATTTAAATTTTATTTGACTTATGTTTATGGATACGTGTTTTGATGATGGGTCCCTTTTCTTGTGAGGGAGCCCATCAGACTATTATGAGCCCACTCCTCCTCTCGAGTCACAGACTTCACTTCGCAAGGATAAAAGGGATGGATGGAATTCATCCAGTCCCAAGCTAAGCATATTCCCCTTTCTCTTCTTGTTTATCTTGTTAATTCGATTAGATTGAGGTGGTTTAGTAATCATATATTGGTTTCCTTTTGCAGGTTAATCTCAAGTGATGTGATTTTGTGAAGGGAGAACGTCCTTTTGGAAAATTTACTTCGGGTTCCATCGCAACGTGATCTCTTGCTAAGATTCCCTTTCACAGATCAACGAAAGTTTTTTTCCTTTCTTACTCTGTTATAAATGGTTGATGTAGATTCTTTAAATTTTGTCTGAATTAACTAGCATAGCTTAATAGGTATGCAAAACCCCATTGTAATAATAGTTTACTTAGAGGAATCTACAAGGCCTTGTGTACACCTACGACCTATCAATGTCATAAATAAATTTTGCATGATAATCTATGAGATCCATTATATGAGATATCCATTTCTTTAATATATGTGTAAATATATATGGAACTTTGTATTCGTCTATTTTTATACTAAAAAATGATCGCAGAGTTTTTCTTCGCTACTCTGGTTTGAGAAATAAGTATTGGAAGAACTAAAACTAAGTAGTTTACTTATTATTGTTCTAATATAATCTAATTTCCTTGGTTCACTTGTTTTCTTTTCTGTAGTAGTTAATTTCCATGTGTGAGATCTTCATACAGTGACTATATAGTTTTATTACCTACACATTTGCCTACGTAGATCCATTATGTAGCTTACATACAGATATTGTAACTATTACAAGTCTAATCCCACCAGAAACATTAACAAGAAATTAAATAGTAGGAAATTTAACAAATATCTTATGGCCATAAGGCACACCTATATAGATCATTATGTATATATATAATATCAACCATTATAATACTTCATAAAAATGAAAGTAAACAATTAAGATACAAATTTGAATAATGATGCTGGGAAAACAAATGGAACAACCATATTCCACCCAACCGTAGATATAGAATGACCATGTTACTTGTCCTGATCACCCCCTAGCTTGACTATCACTCCATAAGGGAAAACTGAGCATCCCTCCTTAACCATTGTCTCTCTCAACAGTTCAATTTTTTTTCCTAACACAGAATGTGCTCATAACAACAAAAGAGTTCATTTCCCAACATACTAAGCAACGCCCTGTCTCCTACATATGTTGTATATATCTTATGCCTAGGAATTTCCATTATTTTCCCTCCTTAGGAAATTCACATATTTACAAATCCCTAATTTCTACAGCCTCCTAGTGACATAACTCAACTTCTGACACTTGTAAAAATCAGCTCTGAGTTAACTCAAACATGTTCCCCACTCATGGAGTCACAATCAGCTATTTTTAACCTGATTGTTCCATCTATTCTCCAACATTAAATTTATTAAAAAAAAATGTCTCATACATGTCTCCATCAAAAGAGGATAGTTGGTAAGTCAAATTTTTGTCCAACAGTAAGAAAATAATAAATACACACTTCAAAATTTTAAAATTCGAATTTCCAAAAATGGAAATTTAATTTTAGAATAACAACTTTAAAATAAATTTATTTTTGAATAATTCGAGGATATCACAAAAAATATAAAATATCAAACTAAAATATGTAAATGTTGCACCCCACCCAGGTAGGTGACAACCTTTCAAGAAATCCCCCTCATTCCATCCATTATGGAACCCTAAGGTTGTAAGGGATAAAAAAAATGGAATCATTCAAGACAAGTACAAATTTAAATGTATAAAATGAGAATAGATTATTGGTGTCCCCCATATCAATCCATATTCTACACTTTCTCCTCACCCTCATTGTGTTTCTATTTAGGTTGTTCTTTCCCCTCACAGACTTAGTGTCATAGATGTCAAACAGTTGGCTTAGGTTGATGGATATTTGTTATGGATTGTTGGTTGTCATTTATTTCAACCATTGGAGATTGATATTGTGAATTTATGTTAACCCTTAGTGATTGATGTCAACCCTTGGAGAAAGTCTGGTAGCGAATTTCGGTAGCACAAAGGTTTGGGTAATGGACCCAAGGTTTTTTCATGTATAATGGTATGAGTTTTAATATATTTGAAGGTACGAATATTATATATGGATAGTACATGTCATTCCATTTCTGGCGGTATGTGGAACGTCACATAAGTCCTCACGGTTAGAGAGTTATGGCCAGGAGAAGTTGGAGAACCCAGTTTTAGGTAATGGACCCAAGTTTGTTTGATGGATAATGGTATGCATTTTGATATATTTTAAAGTAATACTATTCTATATGTATATTACATGACATTCCATTTCTGGTGGTATGTGTAACGTCACATAACTCCTCATAGTTTGAGAGTTATGGCCTTACAAAGTTGGAGGACCCTCATATGTCATCTAGAAGCCCCAAAAGGTCAAAGTAGTCAAAGTGGTTTAAGAGATTTTAGAAGGTAAATAATAAAGTGAAGTGATTAGTGTACTATAATTCAAAGTGAATACAAAATAAATTATTTAAATTATAAATTAATTGATAAATTAGAAGTGGGTTAACCCTAAAATAAGGAAAGTGGGCAAAGTGACCTGGAAGATGTTTTTAAGGAAGCTACTTGGAGAGTATAAATAAGAGGCAAGGCTCTCTCATTTTATATCACACTTGAAAATATTTAATATATATAGGTTTCTGAGGTAACCAAAGGATATCTAATCCGAATTTCCGAGGGAAGGTGAAGAAAAGAAGGCCAGAATTCAAGGAAGGATAAATTCTTTTGATGATGTTTTCTAATTTATGTTATTTACAAGTCATCTCACCATTTTCACACTAACTTTTTTTTATAGAATTATTCATACCATGAACTTGATATTACATTTAGGAAACATATCCAAGTATTTGTGGTAATAACTTCAGCTCGTGGGTCATTGTATTTTTTGAGTTACACTCCGTGGAAAATAGGGTTTGTGGCTAGTCCTGAAACTAGTCTAAAACATGTGTTTTTGGTGAAAACACCATAGCTTCTTCATAACATATCCAAATTCAGTAATACAAAATGTGTTGGTTATAGTATATTTGATAGTATGGTGTGTAACAATTTTATATTGATTCAACAAATATTACGTGTGGTGCACGCTCTACAAGGTCGCTCTCTAGAATAATCCAGAATTCAGCAAGGTATGTCATTTTTCATATAAATCCTTTCTTGAGAGGTTACAAGTAGTGACACCTAGAGGAATTGCATAAAAAACATTGAATAACATTGTGTATCATTTTTAGATCTTTATTCATTACAGGTACAAAGTTATGATTATTTCAAGTTAGGGTTGTTAACTAATCCAAAACTAGTCATGTGAGACTAAAGAAAAGTTTGAAGAAAATGTCAGTCTCTTGTTATTAAAGTTAAGGAAGGTTTGCAGGTATGTGATTATATACACCAGGTCTATTAAAGAGTTACAAATCAGATTTTGATGATTAAATTGATGAGGCCATTTGATTGAGGTACATGTCGGGTACATGGTTGAGACAAGTAGTTGATGAGTTGACACATACATGAGGTGTATAGTTGATGATGTTGGTACATCTTGATGACTCATATTTGATGAGTAGTTGATACATGATTGGTACATACTTGATACATGGTTGGAGGCACTTGTTAGTAGTATTGTTGATACATGGTTTATGGATGATGTAGCATACTTGTATTATTAGAAACACATATTGATCTTGGTGATGATTATGAGTTGTTGTGTTATACCTTGTTGATGCACATATTTGAGAGTTGTCTTAGTGATTGATATTGGTGAGTAGATCTGATTTGGTTGATAAGATTTATGAGACAGGTTGTTGTGATAGGTTGTTTGAACAAGTTGTTGTGATAGGTTGTTTGGACAAGTTGTTGTGACAGGTTATTTGTACAGGTTTGGTGCATGGTTGATGCAGGTGTTCATGGTACAGGTTGAAGTACAGGTTGGTGCATGGTTGATGCACTTTTTTATAGTACAGGTTCATCACAGGTTGTTTAGTACAGGTTGTTGAATGGTTGATGCACTTGTTTATGGTACAGGTTGATTACAGGTTGAGGTAAAGGTTGATGCATGGTTTAGGTTATTGGTACATATTATTTGGTACAGGTTGATTGGTACAGTTTTACAACAGTATATCTTATAGTGATAGTGTGACACTGGTTCGATCATTCTACTTATACATTAGGGCAGTTGCATGGGGCAAGGACAGGTGGTTGTAGCCCGAGAACATAGGGGGTTGTAGCCTCCTTTTGGTTGTAGCCAGAGAATTGGGGAGTTGGATCTTCCCTCAAGTTGTATCCTGAGAAACTAGGGGTTGGAACCTCCTTCCAGTTGCAGTTGGAAAACAAAGGAAGTTTTTGCTTCCAATGAATGTAATTCTTCAAGACATATAAGAAAAATCATTTTGTGGTTTTCTCCCGCTTTGGGTTTCCACATAAAACACTGATGTACTGTGTATGTGTATGATTGTTCATTTGTTCATTTCTTATTTACTCTTCAATTATTGGATGATAATGATACATTGATATAACACTTGGATTATATGGTCAAAAAGGATTAAATTTCTCTATTACTAATTCACCCCCCTCTAAGTAATTCAAAAATTGGTATCAAATCTGGTTCCTTCAGGAAACAATTTAACCACTAGAAGGAGATCATGGATTATTCTGAGAATGGAGTACCAATGTTTAATGGTCATAATGGTTTTAAGTATGATATGTGGAGCATAAGGATGAAATTGTTTTTACAGGCATAGGGACATTGTATTTGGCTATCAATTGTTACAAGAAATGATAGTTCAAAAAGGGAAAATACTGCAGCCAAGAAGGAATTGAGGAAGAATAAAAAAATAACAATGGATTTCATCTGGGAAGGATTACCTAATTTGGTAAGAGAAAAGGTTGGTAAATGTTCATAAGCAAAAGAACTTTGGGATAAGTTACATGACATATATTCTTCACCCATCACAGATTCAAAAAATGTCAAAGACGATGCAGATACAAATCAAGAAGAATTATTTTCACCATGTCAAGTAGATTCAGAAGATGAAGAGTGCATAATCACCAGAGGTATGTTGTTTTGTTTTAATTGTGAAAAACATGGACATCTTGAAATAGCATGCCTTGAAGGAAATGAGACAAAAAAAAATAATTGAAAAGGAAGACAATTATGAAGAAGAATTGATTAGTTATTTAGATGAACTAAGAGAAGAAAACAATTCACTCAAGAAATAATTGATGAAACAAAGAGAATGTGTTCACATTTTTGAAGAATCCCAATAGGTCATCGAGAACTTAAGAACTCATCTAGAAGAAGCCATAAAGATCGAAGAAAATATTGAATATCAAAAGTAGTGTTTGGAAACCAACATAGCAGCACAGAAGGAAGAAGCAGAAATGAGAGAGAATATATTGACAGATCATTGTAAGGAAAGAACTAACGATCTAAACCATCTTGAGGCAGAGTTTGGTTAAGAAGAGAAAGGACTTGAAGAAGAAATAATCACATTAAAAATTCATCTTGAAGAAGCGAAAAGAACAGAAGAAGTCATGAAGTCTCAGATAATGAAGAAAGAAGAAGAGATTGAGAAGCTTGAAGAAGAATTTGTCACATTAAAAAGTAAAATCGTCAAGCTCAACAAGAATGTTGAAGAGACAGAAACATCCACATCATTTATAGAGATTGAAGAGAAGCACTCATGTTTCTAGAAAAGAAGAATGAGGAAAATGAAAATAGTTATGCAGAAGTACTCAAAGGAAGGAATCATGGTCAACCAGAATTTAAGAAAACTATTAAAGATACATCTTCAAGAAGACCATCCATGTTCAAGCCACAAAGAAGCTTCAATCATGATCATGACTAGTCAAGGTAAAATTCAGAAGGACTACGCCACAAAGAATATCATTCACTCTCAAGTATGCAAATTTTTTTATGGTAATTGTTTTTATTGTACTAAATTTGGACATAAGGTTGAATATTGCACGGATTATAAAAGAAATGTCTAAGCAAGAAGTGCCTATGTGGTCGCACATAACATTAAGTGTTACAAATTTCATAACTATGGACACATAGCCAGTGATTGTAGAAGAATGATCAATACTTCCATGAAAGAGAATACTAATATTAGATATAAGAAAGTATGGATAATAAAACAGGAAGAACAGGTGAAGAAAGACCAGGTACCAGAGATCGCAAGATTGGTAATAAAACGAGATGAAGAAAATTCTACAGAGAAAAGGAAATATGTCAGATACAGAAAGGTTTGGAAAATAACTGAAAGGAAGGAAGGACAGGTAAATAAGGAATAGTTTCAAGAGATTGTACTTTCAGGCATTGTAGTGAAAGATGAATCCATAGACAGAAAGAAAGAAGTCAGAGCTCAGAGAGATAATGAATCTACCAATGAATATGATGATGAATCTACCAATGAATATGATGATGAATACACATTAGAGGAGGGATTGTTCTGAGCCATACGAATTAGAGACTCCCAAGTAATATGAATATCAAATAGGGGGAGTCTATGCAATAGCTATGATAGACCAAAGAACCATCCTTCGAGCAACTTGCAGATTTTTAGAAGACAGATTCAGAGCAATCAGTTAATAGAAGTACAGTTGGATAGATTAATCATGACTTCATGATAGTATAGTGGTAAATGAGTCATCATTATGGACAGTTGCGCAAGTAGAGTCTTGGACAGTATGGACATAGATGGATTCGTAAGAACACTTAGCAGGTTTGGAAAGATATATGATAGTGGATGAGAGAATGGATTCATAGATTGGTTCAGAGAGTGGTTCAGAGACAAAGGAACATTATCATAA
>ML808682.1:52696-75626 GCA_009831015.1 Picea engelmannii | reverse complement strand
ACTTTTAGCAAATAATACAAAAGATCCATTGGAAGCTGGACCAGGAGATGTAGCCCAAGAGAGGGGAACTCCTTTATCATTTGTTGTGTTATGTGTTTTCTGTTCACTATTTATTTTTGTTGTTTATATGCATCTTGAATGAGTAATTTCTATAAAATTTGTGTTGCAAAATTGATCCATTTGCATTTTAACACATGAATTAAATCTTGCAAATATTTTCAAGAATACAAGTCTTCTTCATTTTTAGATCACCATTTCATCTTGAAGATAACAGACGTCCTCCTCTCCCACTCACTGGAATCTCTGCCAAATAATAAATCAATTATATCAAATGAGTGCAAAGTATGAGAGGGTATTCATATAACTCCATCGGGGCTATGGAGGCTGGTTGGAAACAGAGCAAGGTCTATGACGTCAAGGCGACTCCATCGGGGCTATGGACGCTCACTGACAGTGGAGAAACACCGCAACAAGTGAATGATGATAACTAAAAGGCTTGGTTACATTGAATTACTTACTCAAATCTTGTCAAGAGGGGGCGTGGGTCATGGTCAAGAGGAACGAAAGAGGAATAAAGGTTGAAACTCCATAGGCAGGCTCAGAGTCACGAATCAGGGGAGTTGTAAACACAAGGATAAGAGAGACTCTGATAAAAGAAAAACCAATTAGGTTCTTAACCAGCTTCTAAATCAACTAAGCCTAGGGAAGGAACAAATATTCTTTTTTATCCTAGTAAATCATCATTTGTTGAGCGCTCAACACACCCTAAAATCCTTATGAAATTGTATCACTTTTTGGGTACCACTTGTTTTCTTTTACTTTCTAGATTGAGTTCACTTTGGGGGGATGGTTTATTTTGTTTTGTTTTCATGAATCGTATCAATAAAGTCAGGTTTTTTTTTAACTTGTTAAATGAAACCTTGTGTCTAAAATAACTTGGCATCCTAACTAAGAATCTAAGGCTAACATTACGACTAATGTTCTTGTGTTTGGCATCGGAAAAATTTAAGAAGGTAAAGTGGCCACACGGTTACACTAATCACTGTTCATCAATGCACCATCGATATTGGTAGAAGGTGGAGTTGGTTTGCATGAGTTATTTTCCAAAATGATTCAATAGATGTTCGATCCCCATTGGCATCAAAAAAGTATGAGAGGGATATACATTGACAAAAGACATAAAAAAAACAATTGATAGAAGATGATCGATGCACTTTCTCGGGATCAGGGAAATATAGAAGGGTTAAAACAATCTATTTTTTCTATGATAAACATATCGTCGATCTTCAATCATTGATCACCAACCACCGACCGTCAATATTCAATCGTTGATCACCAACCACCGACCGTCGATCTTCAATCGTTGATCACCAACCACCGACCGTCGATCGATTTTTTGTGCGATAAACATATCGTCGATTGTCGACCCCGGATATGTGAGAACTTCGGTAGGTTTATTGTCGATCATTGATGCTCAATAATTTTTGGCATCGGCAAGATAGGATCGGGTCTTAGAACGTTTATCTTAAGAAAGTTTTGTTTCCAAATAAGACGAGTAAAGAAAGACGTCGGTCTTGAGTGCCACATGTCTTTTTCGCATAGGAGTGTCATACGGCCTAGTTTCATCTTGATTCATCTTAAGGTTTCATGTGTCCTAGTCACACCTCCAAGTCAACCTTTCCACGTCATCTCTATACGGAAATATCATTCAGCGTCGAATATTTTACAAGGAGATATCAATAAAAAATGTTCAAAGCGAAACCCATACCCCCAACTCACCAGCAGGACTAGAAAAACGATGGGATGTTTTCAGCACAAGATACGATCGTATTCTCACATTTAATAGACTAGTTAATGTTTCATCCCGCATTTGTTTCTACCCCATGCGCTAATTGAACAACAATGATTTGAAATCAGCGATAAGCCACGTTACAACCCTCACCCGCGTCGTCAACCTATGATTGATTTTAATTTTAAACATATTTGAAGACCTCGCGGTAGATTTTATAGAACTACACTCATAACCTGAATTAAATGGTTGATGTGACAAGGTAAGTTCATCCCTGTTTAAATATCTAGAACAGATTTGAACAATTTCATTCTGCGCACAAGTTAGAATTCCATATCATCTGAAGAAGCAAAGCAAGCGTCTCAATATTGTGTTGATCCTCATATTATCAAAACCAGGTTAAACAAGAAGGATAGGTATGTGTTCAAGTTTTTCAATTTGACATTCATGATTTATATATGCATATGATTTCTTGCACAGTCTCTAACTATGTTCTATCTACAGGGACAATGCCACCGAGAAATCCAACCACCAGACGCTCTCTGAGAGAATCTAAGCTAAAGGAAGAAGAAACAAGTGAAGGTTATTCTCCTGGTACTGCGAGGTAGTTGGAGTATGCTCCTAGGGTAGAGTTGGTCATAAAAACCTCATTGAAGAAATATTTTGTCCAAACTCTGGTCTTAGGCGATACAGAAGAAAACACTAGATCCAAATTATTTCTCCCACAGTGGGGAGACCTATTCAACAAAATCAACGAGTATTACCCAAAATTTATCCCACACAGCGACCTGGATGTAAGGGCGTTTGATGACTAGGTGTTTCCAAATATTTGACGGTCATACTTGCGCATGGTAGTCTGCAGAACCCTTATTTTTCCATGCATTTAGGTTTTGAAGTGGCTAATCGACCATACAGACATGCAAAAATTCTTGATAAATGATGAGAATGATGGGTGTGTCATAGTTTTCCTCTCGACAGAAGTCTAGAAGTACTAAAAACTCAGAGACCCAAAGGAGCAGCTAAACATAGACTTCATGGTGAAGTTCTATGAATTCCATGACACCAGTTACCAACTGGGGAGCACTAATAGCCAATAAATTGAGCATCTATATACAACTAGCTCAGACGTCGAAAGAAGGGGAAGCACCTGCTTTCCACATTTCCTCGTACTTGCTCTATGTTATTTGTGTGAGGAATGTCTTCGTCGGTATGAATTTAAGCTGGCATGTCATGGATCTCCCCGTTCATGTTTACTTCATCATACTATGGGAGAACATATACAAAAAACAAAACACACTCATTTGTGATGAATTCAACGCCCGTATTTATTTTATTGTATTTAAAAAAGAATGCCTGAGATTATCCGCAGCCGCCAAGAAAATGCTAGCGAAGGTAGGCCACTTGTATTTATATGAACACACGACCTATATCAAGGTGTTTGGGGCCACTAGAGAACCGCATCTACTTGCTTCTCATGTCCTAGAATGACTCATTATGAGAGAAATTTGTTATCAGACTATCCTGCAGGGCTATAACGAACGTTGGTCAAGGATAAGAAGCCATATTTCATACCCTATGACTTCCATGTGGGGTTTTATATGGTGAAAGACACTACTCAAGACAAACAATAAAGGTTGAGCGAGATTGAATTCAGTTTCTCGATAGGTGGATTCTGCAAGAACAACCCTAAAGGCCCAGTCCCCCAACATGCTTCACTGGTATCATCATGTTGGCCATATGCGCATGACAAATTTGAGGATGCAATTTTCAAATAATGTTCTTAGGACTGAGTGGATTTGGTATGGAGGATAGCCAACTCAAAAATTACTAGGTTCAAGGATATGAGAATGGATAAACAAGTGGATACAATAGAGAATTCGTCTCAAGAGGCCCTGAGAGTTAGGGAAGAAATTAGAGCAACATAGACAACAAAGGAACAAAGACCAGGATTGATCATGCTATAAGGGGCACAAAGAATCATTGACCAGTTATAGAATGATCCTAATCTCATAGAGATGTCAAGGATCCCTGTTGATGACTCAATCATGAGTAGAGGAGAGCCAATACAACTTAAAGAAATCACCGGGCCAGAAAACCCTGAAGTTCCATCACCGCAAATCAAATCACGAGGGGTAATTTCAAACCAGCCTGAGATATCAATGAAACGATGTAGGACAAGTGTACCAAATCCATTTTTTGACTTAATAACCATCTATGATAAGGAGGAGAGTTCAGAGGTTTCCCTGGTGACTCCAGTGTAGATTACAGAGGAAAAGGAACCTGATAAATCATCTACCCCAGATCCCGATGCTTTAATTCAAAACATTCCACAGACCGACCATGAGGTCAAAAGTGTCTTAGAAATGGAACTAATTGACTTGTCGGGAACCCCAATGGACAACTTGAGGGATGATCTTGGATCGGGTGGTAAAAAATATGAATTTCCACAGCAAGAAATCGACACATCGACAACCGATTACTAGGTAAGTACCGGACCTATCCCTAAATATTCAATTTCGGTCAATGACTCACCAAATTATGCACAACAACTGGAGGTCAAGCCATGAGGACATATAGAAGAAGTCCAGGAACTAATCCTAGAACATATACATACAATCGGGAGCCTGGGGGATTCTCTAACCTGGGGAGAGAAAAAAATCCTCGAACCTGTGGATGAGGTCGCCGACATACAAGCGATCCCCTATGATAGAAAAATAAAATCCATTATGAAGAGTACCACTAAGAGAGAAGGATCATGCTAGATAGCTCGATTCTCATCACAACAGAGGAGAATATGCTCAACACTTAACATGCCAAGACATATGAACTTATCGGCACAGGAATGGTCATTATGGATGACACGTTGGATAGAGGAAGGAGGGATGAGAAGGCATTGGACACAACGTTAAAAGAGTTGGAGCATCTGCTCCATTTGGTGAAATACTATCAAGACTCAACGCAGGCCATGGTCTTCTTGAGAAGTGAGTTCCAGGAAGCTAATACAAAATTCACAAGTGAACGACACCTTTTCACCACAGACATAGCCGACTTCTAAGACGATAACCTTATGGCGCTATCGACCTGAAAGGACATCAAGAAGTGGTATGAGAAAGATCATCTAGCAGTAGAAAGGATAGATTACATCAACACAGTTCAAAAGGGTCAAGGCGTTGAAGAGCACGGTATTTGGGTGCTGAGAGATAGTAGCATAGATCAGATCAGGAAAGAAGTCAAATACTGGATAAAAATGCCCCAGGAACCTCAACAGGAGATTCAGGAGAAGTGGACCAAGTGCGAAAAAAGATGGGAAAAAATTAATCGGGAGATGAAAGGCATCGGCCTCCTAGAATTCGACTCACCCGAAGACTTTTTCGACTTGCATGACATAGTCAAGAAACATGCATACCAAGACTCGGCATGAACATCAGAGATAGAAAAGGTGGCAAGCATGGCACCAGGTTAAGTACATTAGTTCATGGAGCATCTGATTAAGGCTCAAGAAGTTTTGCAATGATTGAGTGTTAAAATAATAAATTACAAAGAATGGGAAGTAGAAGTGTAAGAAATTCTTCCAGCCTCGATGGACCAGCATAGGTTCCCGTATGCCAACACATGCGAAGAACTCTTCATCAAATGGTTAGAATATGAGAAGAATCATCCACTTGAGTAAAATTATTTAAATATTCTTAGAGAATAGAGAGACTAAAGTTCCATGTGGCAATGTTTTGTTTTACTTAGCTTGCACTTGTAATAGATATTTTTAGTTAATGATTAATTATAAATTAGAGGATTGACCTTTTAGAAAAGGTCGATGGTTTTGGGGAAGGACCCTCATTTTTGGAATTGTAAAGAACTATTTCTGAACTACCTTAATTGAGAAGTCATGTTTAGGACTGGAGACAAATTTATGTTTTTCATCAAAGGCGTTGTGTGATTGGATTGAGGAGGAATTACTTCCAACTTTATTTGATTAATGGATTCTATAACAAGTAAGAGTTTTTGAATCTATTGATAAGTTAGGTGTTCCAATATTTTTTTTATTTCTTGTCTCTAATGATGAAATCAAATCGTTTTGTTAACGTGTGATTAATTCTAGAGCTAAGGAAACTATTTTTATTTCCATCATCTTATTGCATGCATGTTTTTTAACGATAATTGTATCTTAGTTAATAATTGAAATACCATCAAGCTAATGTATTAGTACTAGGCTTGTCATAGGTGTGCATATATTTTTTTGCATGCTTAAGCACAAGGGTTATCCAAAGCCCATCCTTCTTTAGTAATTAAGAATCCCTTTTACCAGTTGGTTTATACCAGCACACATATTTTGATTGGACCCATCTAATAAAAGAAAAAACAAAAAGAGAACATTTAAACTGAAGGAGTAACTTTCATAGGAAGATATCATGTCAATCACTACATAAATCCCATCGATAAATTGGCCAGATCGAAATATCTGGAGAACCATTCCACCATAAAACAGTGCAGAGTCTAATTGGTCCTTCGTGGTAGGATTGATTCATGTTGTTGAGTTAAAGGGATTTAGGAACCCTCAAAACTATATAGTGCAAACCTTTCTCTCTCTACATCACCTCCTTAGCATTCATACATATGCTCTTACATTCACAACCTATATTATCACTCTTCTAACTTACGGGAACTCTCAACAACTTGGAACAATCTACACAATACTGCTTGACAAGAACTAAAAAGGAGGAACCCCTATTCTGGCAACCCATTACATATTTATACATAAATTCAAGGGCTTAAAACCCTAATTTGTTTATCCCAAAACCCAATTACAATGCATGATAACTCATGTTAACTTATTGTTCAGGCTGCTTTAACCTTCTTTTTTGTCTGCATGTTTCTTTTTCACTATGACTATTGTTCTTCCTACTTTTGTGTGTCCTTAAATATTTAGCATGTCAGGTTGTCATCCTTCTTTTTCGATCGCTTTCTTCTCTTGCTTTATTCCTATGTTTCATTATTCTTACTATGCATTGTTCTCCTGAATGCACCTCTACTGCACACTTATGAGTCATCCTTGTCTTCCTTCTTCTTCTCCTTCTGTGTATATCTTCCATACTTAGGATTTTATCAAAAATTTATCCAAAAATTGTTTATCCAACAATCCCCCAACACTCACATGTGGCTCACCCCGAATCACTCATGCCCGTTACACACTCCTCCCCTTTTGGATGAACTTCTGGGAGGATTCCTTAACTGTCACAACTTCCTTTATTATTTCTTTCTCTATTTCCACAATCTCTTCGACCCTTTGTACAGTCAAGGCTGTAAGTTTTTCTTCTACTTCATGTGTTTCTTTTTTCACCTTTCCCTATGTAGTGGCCAATTCACCTATCACCTTCAATGCTTATTCTTGTAGCGGTCCTAAATTTTACTGAAGGATATTTTGTTGATCTCGCATTTGTTCCACTTCCATGTATGAATTCCTATATGAAAAAATGGTCATCATTTGTTCTATCAGTGGAATTATGTCTATTCTCTATGAAGATTGCTCGACCTTTTCATGTGCTTCCCTTAACCTTGCTTCCATGGATTTCATCTTTGGTTCCTCTACTAGATCTCTCCATATTTGTGCACTTTCCTCACAGAGTTTCATGCATTCTTCCTCCACTTTCTTGATGTTGGCGACAAATGTCATCATCATTCTCTCTCTTCCTTCTCTTACTTCCAGTTATGTGCCTGGCGTACTTCGCAACTGTATGTCCTCAATATCTGATCAGAAGCCTTTGATGAATTTTTCAATCTTCAATACCTTCTCTTCCATAGTATCCTCTACTACTATCATGAACTTTGCAATTTCCTTATACAACTTCTAGATGTTTTCTTGGGTCTTCTACACCATACTCTCAGCTTCGTTGTTTTCCTTTAGAGATTTCCTAGCCCTTTCCTCGGCCTCATTATTTTCCTTTATTACTCCTTCTACTCCCCCTTCCTGATGTAGGAGCATCTTTCTGCCTCGACAGATGCGTTAACAAATCAACACATCAGCACACATTTGGAGATAGGGAGAGGCATCGACCCTCTCGTTTTCAGAATTCGGATTATAAAATTAAGTTAATTTATGTGTAAGGTCGATAAATGACAAATCCATGCCTTTGGAAAGGTGTGGATGGGTTCATCGAAATAATCGACTGTAAGTAGGTCTACATCCATGTCAGGTTTGGATATCTGTTCAATGTAAAGAATCATAGGGTTAAGGTGTCTTAACGGAAATGTTGATGGCACTAAGGCGGTGGAGAGGATAAGGTCATAGAGCCCTCTTTGGTAAAAAAAGAGAAATATTTTATACAAAGATGAGTTTTTTTTATTATATTAGAAGAGATAGGAAGTAGAGAGGAGAGAGAGACTCTGTTGTAGTCTGAGATCTTGTACACAGTTGTAAACATACATTGATATTAATACGAAGAAAGGCATTTTTTCCTACATATGATGTTTATTTATGTTATATGTGCTATTTGAATGATATATGTATATGTTCATATATAATGTAGATGTATATGTTATTTTTCATCTGTAGGATTAATATAGACTTCTTAATCTTTGAGAGTTGTTGATTTATTTCTAGGTTCTTTAGGTTGTTCAAGGAGTGTATCATAGAGTGTTGAGGACTCTGTGAGTTGGTGCCAAGAGCACACATCTGAGTTCTGTGTTGAATTCAGGAAAAACATGCCAGTAGAGCACACCAGAAGAATTATATGCTCAAGAAGGAGTCTCAAGGTTGTTGAATACCTTGAAGGAAAATATGTGCAGGAGATAGCACAATCAGAGTTATTGAATACTTTGTTTTCTTTGCAAGATGTACATTGCATAGGATAAAGGGAGTTAGTCGAAAAGAAGTTTCCTTTCAGAAGTTCCAAAACCCAAAAGGAAGAGTGAAAGAAAGCATCAAAGAAAGGCTTGTTTCAAGTCTCAATCTCAGAAGGGATAACACTTTTCAGAAGTGTTGACGAGATCCAAGAGTCGGACTCGTAGGAGGAGAAAAGGTTTGAAACCTTTGAAGACTAATAAATCTTCTAAGTCAAAATAAATCAGAAGCTCACGAGGAGGAGCGAAAGTGGTCATTAGATCATAGAGAAAAGGTGATCCATATTTTATGAGCAGAACGAAATGAATACAAATTATTAATAGGTTCTTAACACAAAATAACAGAGATACAGTAAAATTGGTTTTCTATTCAATAACGAAATAAGTAGAAACTGTAAAATGCAGCGGAAACAAGCTTGTTGGAATGGTGGTGGCTTATCTCTGAGAAGAGATGTGATGGCAGCATGCATTCGCAAGAAGAAGGTTGTAATGAGGCTCTGAAGGCCTTTTTAAAATAAGCAAGAATTTCAAAAACCCTATACATACAAAAACCTAACCCTAGGATATGAAGCGCCAAAAGTCATGTGGGCCCCATTTGGGTAAGTTAGTACATCAACTTCATAGGGTCATAACTTTTGCATCTCCGTTTTAGGCGTGTGATAGCCCGTTGGAAAGGTATCATCGATGAGATTAATTTTGGGGGCTCAATAATCCCTTTGGATATCATTGAGGAGCTCTATATTGAAAAACCTTCATTTAGGCCCTCAAAATGGCCCCGGAAGTTAAAACTACTAAAAATAGTAAATTGCCAAAATTGTCAGAAAACTATTTTGAGCCAGTTGGAAAAGGTGGGTGGCCACCGATATCCATCTAGATCAATGCTCCCTCCTTAGGAATAAATGGTCTCCATTGCGTTGAGGTCCCCCATAAGATGAGGAAATTTCTGTTGAATTTGGCCCCGGGTGAGCCACTTGCCTTGGTGCAGGAGCTGCCTTGATTTGACAGTTTGATAAAGCTAGATCCTTTGTTGTTGAGTGCCCTTGATATATCTTTCCACAATATGATCATTGGATTTCTATTGTAGGCAGTCGGGTTTGAGCTCTGTTGGTGTCAGTTGTTATGCTACTTCTGAGGTGTCCAATAATGGTGGGAAATAAGGGAGAAGGAGATCCACGTTGAACACTAGGTGCAGACCAAGGAAAGGAGGAATGTTGAGCTCAAAATCATTATCCCCCATGGCCTTGGTGATAGTGTACAAACCATAAAAAAGTGGGCGAATCTTCCTATGGGGTCCTGTAAGGCGTTCTTTCTGCAAGTGCAACCAAACTTTGTCGCCCACCTTAAACTTATGCGGCATCCGATGTTGATCATGGTGTTGTTTGTACTTGTCATTGGACTTCTGTAGGATATCCTGAACCTGTTGGTGGATGTGCTAGATCCACTCAATGAACCGGGTGGCTTTGTCAAACACATGTTTCTTGGAAATATTGAGGTGACTAACCATAAAGTCCCTTATATTTTGAGAAATATTGTCACACAATCAACATTAAAAATGATTGATTTTCTGAATGTTAAATGACATTGTACATTTCTATTGTACACTAATTGCAAGTTATTCAAATATAAGGTTCTTCTGAGTGATAATATCTTGTCGAGTAGATGAGAAGAGGAAAAGAATATGTTGAAAATGTTGGGTTTTGAGTACATATCATATCATTCATGTCTAAATGATTATATTCTATATAGAGGAGAATATGCATACAAATACATATGTACGAAATGTGGGAATGAAAGTTACCGCAAATCAAATAAAAAAGGTAAATCACATGGTCCTCCTCATATGATATTGAGTCACATGCATGTATTCCCAAGGATTCAGAGGCTCTTCCATTGCAAAGAATTAGATATATTGTAGGTATGGCATGCCTTGCACATAAGTGAGTCGGGAGTTATGTGAATCCCAACATATTCAATACCCATGAAGCATATAGAAGATACATGGCCCCAAAAAATCAACAATGAAGTAGAAAGTCTACGAGTTAGCATAGCCATGGATGGGGACAACCCATATTCCCTCCAAAACATCAACTATTCTATTTGTCTTGTAGTAGTGATCAATAACAATATATCCACATGGTTGTCCATGAAGAATGGACATTTTATGTTAGCTCTTATAGTACCTGGTATAAGACAAGTGAATAATGTGAATGTCTACCTACAACCATTGTTAGATTAATTGAAGGAAATACAGTAAGGGATACATGTATACGATGTATCAAGAACCATCACAACATAGAGGATTTTTTCATTGTATGGAATATGTTCTTAAACCACACATGATTACCCAGGCTTAGCAGTTTGCTATTATAAATTATATGTTTAATGATCTATTTATCTATGTAATAATATTTTATGGCATATTTAATTCCCTACAATTGTTCTGATTTTCAACGCTAACGTACATTGTATACATTAATAATTGTGTAAGTCTTGTAACAAAAAGGTATCATGGATGTAAATTTTGTGGACATTCTCTAAAGGCTAGGTGCTCCAACCACCTATTAAATCCAATGTACAACTTCTCCAGGGTATTCCTCCCAAAACAACACCCTTATAGAAGAGAAACATCCTATTTAAATGGTAAACCAAAGAGAACCCAAAGGCCTACAATTATGACATCAACATAATGGTTTAGATCATAGGAGAGAGAGAAGGAAAAGGATATTACATAAATGTTCGATTCAAATGGGGAGCCTATGTTCGTTGATACAAATTTTGTTGACACCTATGTTGAGAAATTTTCCATTGGGATAAAAAGGAAATTTGTACTTTTATGAGCTCCCATATTGGGAGCATCTTAAGATTTCCCACTTACTAGATCCCATGTGTATATTTAAAAATGTTTCATATTATTTATGGAGGAACATATCATCAAATGAAAGTGACACATTGGTTTTTAAGACATATCTTATTTCTTCAAAAACTAAAAAGAAACATTGGCCAAGACAAGAAAGTAGAGGAGAGGTTGGTCCCTTTGGGTCTTTCAAAGAAGGTGATGTCCTGTGGATTTTGAAGAAAGATGATATTTATTTGTAAAAGGAAGTTATATTGGAAGTGAAGGTTCCTTCTCTATATGGGTCTTCACTACGACACAACTTCACTATGGAAGACCATTTGTCGGGGTTGAAATCACATGACCATTTGAACCTTCTAAGAGTACATATGTCAAAAACATGATTGTATTATTTGTTTTAATTTTTATTCCATGATATAAAACATAATTAAGTTTGTATGTGTTTACTTTATAGTGTCATTATCCTATGCTCGTGCATGGGTTTGTGAACCATGACTTCCCCTAGGACCTACGATGTAGCATATCTAAATTATTTGCATTTGTATGTTGGATCACATCAATGGAGATTCATATGGATAGAATTCCACGGTGGCATCAAGAGATAGCTGAGATTATTTGTATGTTTGAGAAGGAACTATGGATGAATTTCACGGACTTTCAAGATCGTCTTCTAATTCACCTAGAATATGAGGTTAAATTAGTCAGAGTGGTCTCTTGTCATTGGAAGTTCTTCTTAGAGAGGTACATGAATAAATTGAAAGGATTTGTTAAAAAAAAGTAAAAAATAGAGGGGTCTATGGCAGAAGGGTACATATCATATGAGTCTTTCTATTATGCTAGTGAGTACATCAAGAAAACTGACAACACACTAGGCGTGATGATTTGGGATGATGAAAGGGATGAATACAACTGAGAAGGGAAGATTCTCCAAATGAATGGAAAAAATCACTTGATAAAGAGTAAGTGACTTATTCTTTTTTAAATTTCTACACAGTAACTATTCACAATGAAATTTATAATGTATATTTTTATCTCATATGTACTATATTTTAGTTCAATTTCATGAATATATACATCAACGAATTCATAAATTGATTCCATAAACAAATTCATTCTTTATAACTCGGAGGAAACATAGTCGTGGGTTGCATTGTACGAACAAAAGAGGAGGAAATGAGACAGTGATAGGAAATAATTCATACGGTTGACTGGTAGAAGCATGCCTTATCCTGATCATTTAAAAGAAAACATGCAAATGATATGCCCCAAAATTTGGGTTGTTGACCAAGTTAGAGAGAAGTACGATGTATCTAGTCGTTACCTGCGTGCTGAAGATGATGCACTAAACATAGGGATTGGGTCCATAAAATTGAAAACAATCTCTTTGTGTTCATTTTTAACTTCATAATGCACCTTTTAAATGTAACATCTATATTTTATATTTTATTTTTCGGGTTATTAGACACATGACACTGTGATTTTTTCACTTTTTTATAGGTTCATTTTTTCCCATCTATGTGGGCATATGCACATTATTTTTGCATAGAGGATGTCGATGATGGAAACATGGCACAAGACTGTGGAGTGGAAGTCGAGTTCGACCAATCTAGTCATGGTAGCCACCATGATAGAAACCTAATACGGGGGAAGTTATGTTACGTTGGAAAGGTACAAGAAATCATTCGAGTGGACTTCTCTTTTTTCGAATATGTTGTTTTTAGGTGCAATTTGTAGGACACCTTTGATCGTAATAATGTAAAGGAATATCGTGATAGTGGGATGATATGTATCAAATCTAGATATATGTGGAATGAAGCTAAGGAGCATTATGTTTTGGAAAAACATTGAAACTGAATGGATTTTTACCTAGATGTGTTGGATAGGGATTGGTGGTTTGGATTAAGACAAAACCCTAGATCAAACACATTTTTGAGAACAAGATTGTTATCATGCCAATCAATGAAGATAATCAAGGTGATGACAACAAATAATGATATGTACATGTTTTATTTCATCATTTATATTGTTTTTGTATTCTTTTTTTTTTATCTTTATTCCGCTAATTATATTGTTTTTCTTTCATCTTGTGATGGATGAAATGGAAAGTTAATTATAACAAATATTTGAACAATTTTAGTTTGTTAACAGTTAGTTTGATGCGTAATGTCTTTATCATTCAAATTATTTGTGATTTCATGAAATTATTGATTGAAATACAATTTTACATTGTTATTTGAAGATATTTATATGACGTTGCATGTTTAATATAAAATTTTAAGAATTATTTTCATGGTAAACCCGTAACAACATGTTTTTAGAAAAACTTCTCCAATCATTTTGTAGTTGGCATTTTATATAATTGGTAAAATTTGTAAGTTCACCAAAACATAATCTATAATAAAGATTATTTAATAAAAATATAAATCATGGTGAAAACCATCTAACAAACATAAAGATCATCTAAAATACACATTTAAATTCACTGGCATCATCTAATTATATATACCTCTAGCACATATAAACGTCATTAATTAGATAGCACACAAATCTAATAATTTAACAGGGCATCATCATTGTGATCACATCTAGAAAAACACAAGCATTGTCTAACATAATGATCACACACATCTAACAAGAATAATTTAACATACACATCTATAAAGAACATTTAACAACTGTATATAACATGACCAAATAATATACACATCAACATCAACATATTAATTAAGTACATCAACATGAATAGAAACAATGCATCATATATATATACATATCATGATCAAGTCATATAACTATTATAACATATTGATATGGATTTTATGAGCAGAACGAAATGAATACAAAGTATTAACAGGTGCTTAACACAAAATAACAGAGATACAGTAAAACTAGTTTCCTATTCAATAACGAAATAAGTTGAAACTATAAAATGCAACGGAAACAAGTTTGCTGGAATGGTGGTGGCTTATCTCTGAGAAGAGATGTGATGGCAGTGTGCATTCGCAAGAAGAGGGTTACAATGAGTCTCTGAAGGCCTTTTTACAATAAGCAAGAATGCCAAAAACCCTATACATCCAAAAACCTAACCCTAGGAGATGAAGCGCCAAAAGTCATGTGGGCACCGTTTGGGTAAGTTAGTACATCAACTTCCCGGGGTTGTAACTTTTGCATACGATCTTCGTTTTAGGCGTGTGATAGCCCGTTGGAAAGGTATCACCTAGGAGATTCATTTTGGGGGCTAAATCATGCCTTTGGATATAATTTAGGAGCTTGATCCTGAAAAACCTTCATTTAGGCCCTCAAAATGGCCCCAGAAGTTAAAACTGCTAAAAATAGTAAATTGCCAAAATTGTCAGAAAATTGTTTTGAGCTAGATGGAAAAGGTGGGTGGCCAAAAATATCCATATGGATAAATCCTCCCTCCTTAGGAAGAAATGGTCTCCATTGCGTTGAGGTCCCCCATCAGATGAGGACAGTTTCGCTGAATTTGGCCACGGGTGAGCCACTTGCCTTGGTGCAGGAGCTGCCCTGCTTTGATGACTCGATAAAGCTGGATCCTTTGTTGTCGAGTTCCCTTGATCTGTCTTTCCACAATATCATCATTGTATGTCTATTGTAGGCAGTCGGGGTTGAGCTCTATTGGTGTCAGTTGTTCTGATACTTCTAAGGTGTCCAATAATGGCGGGAAATAAGGGCGAAGGAGATCCACGTTGAACATTGGGTGCAAACCAAGGAAAGGAGGAATGTTGAGCTTAAAAGAATTATCCTACACAGCCTTGGTGATAGTGTATGGCTGATAATGGAGTGGGAAAAGCTTCTGATGGGGTCCTGTAAGGCATTATTTCTGCAAGTGCAACCAAACTTTGTCGCCCACCTGAAACTTATGTAGCACCCGATGTTGATCATGGCGTTGTTTGTACTTGTCATTGGACTTCTGTAGGATATCCTGAACTTGTGGGCGGATGTGTTGGATCCACTCAAAGAGTCGGGTGGCTTTGTCAGCTTCAGTTGGAGCAAAATATGAGTCGGTCGAGGTGACCGCAAGGGGAAGTGCAACATCTATGGGTCCCAATGGTTGGAATCCTAACCCCACTTGAAAGGGGTTGTGGCCGATTGAGCTATGTAGGGCTTGGTTGTAGCTATGTTGGACATAGGGAAGGCTCTCATCCCATGTGCGAGGGTTCTTTGAATTATACATGCGAAGGATATGCACAATCATTCGATTTACAATCTCGTTTTGGCCATCTATCTGGGGGTGGAAGGTCGTGGATTTGGTGAGCTTGGTGTCCAGCAGTGACCAGAGGCTTGACTAGAATGTGCTGATAAATTGACTATCCTGATCTGAGACAATGGTTTGTGGGATTCCAAAATGTACCTAGACTCGTTCAAAGAAGATCTTGGCAGTGGCCTCTGCTTTGATACTCTTCCTGTAGGCAACCAGAATCGCCATCTTAGAAAAGCGATCAACAACCACAAAAAAAAAGTCATTTCCCCGCTTGGTGGATGGGAGGCCCGACATGTAGTCCATTGAAATTGATTCCAATGGCCTGTCAAGAGTAGGAAGAGAGGTGTACAGGCCCTGTTTCTTAGTGGTCGGTTTGGAAATAGCACAGGCAGTGCAGGACCTGATATACTTGCTGACCTCCTGTCAAAGTTTCAGCCAGTAGAAATGTTTTTGTAGCATCGCCATTGTCTTTTCAAAACCGAAGTTTCCTTCCACCCAACTGTAGTGGTATTTCCAGATCATCTTCGCTCACTCACTTGATGGAACACAGATATGGCCCAGATGACACAACAACCCATCCTAAAGATGGAAATTATCGACAACTGTGTTTGCACCCAACATTTGGTAGGTGGTGGCGAAGTCAGGGTCTGTCTCATAGAGTTGGGGGCATCCAGATGTCTCATGGCTGAAAGAGTCTATCACTGTGGTGAGTGCTGCAATTGGTGATCTGTTGAGGCAATCAGTGACGCGATTGGTGCTTCCTATTTTATACCTGATGTTGAGGTGGAATTTCTACAAGTATGTGGACCAGTTTTGATGGTGGTCATTCTACAATTTTCCCTATGTCTGCATGAACTACAGTGGCTTATGATCAGTGTGGATGAATGTTTCCTTCCCAAGAATGTAATGTCTCCATTAGCGGCATGCTTGCACAATGGAGTACATTTCTTTGTCGTAAGTAGGGTACTTACGAACAGTATCTGATAGTGTCTCACTATGATAGGCCACGAGGTGGTCGTGCTGAGTGAGAATGGTGCCCATAGCATAGTGTGAAGCATATGTCTCGATCTCAAAAGGATGCTTCAGGTCTGGTAGTGAAAGTATTGGGGTTGAGCACATGCACTGCTTCAAATCATCGAACTCTGGTTGTTGGGACCGGACCCACGCAAGTTTTTCCTTACCACCACCCCTGTTTATTTGGCTAAGGGCCCATGCAATATGGGAGAAACCCAACACGAACCTACGGTAGAAATTGGAAAGGCCCAAGAAGCTCTGAAGCTCAGTGAGTGTTGTTGGGGTTGGCCAGTCATGGATGACTTGGATCTTGGCTGGATCCACATGTATGCCATGTTGATCAATGATGTAGCCCAGGTAATGGACCCTGTCCATGCCGAAGGAGCATTTTTCCAAGTTGGTGTATAGCTTGTGTTGTCGCAGGGTGTGCAAAACCTGTTGAATATGTTGCAAGTGTTCGGCCCAAGTCTTGTTGTAAATTAGAATGTCATCCAGATACACCACTACAAAATCATTGGTGAATGGTCGCAGGATATCGTCCATCATCCTCATGAAAGTGGTTGGAGCATTTGTCAAACCAAAGGGCATGAGAAACCATTCAAAAAGGCCTTCCTTTGACTTGAAGGCGGTCTTCCATACATATGTCTGTTCTATCAGGACCTAGTGGTAGCTAGACTTCATATCAATCTTACTAAAGTATTTGGCCCCTGTGAGTTGATCAAGGAGGTCATCAATTTGGGGAATCGGGTACCATTTTCTGACTGTGATTTTATTCAGAGCTCGATAATCAATACAGAGTCGCCAGGTTCCATATTTCTTCTGTACTAGCACGATTGGGCTCCCACAAGGTGATGAAATGGGGCAGATGTGCCCCTTGTGGAGCAGTTCTTGGATATGTTTATTGATCTCTTGATTCTCTAACAAAGAGCGACGATAGACTGGCCCATTGGGTAGTGGTGCGCCGAGGGTCAGATCGATGGGGTGCTTGACCTGGCAGTGCAGAGGTACCCCTACGACCTTATCTACTTGCTTCTGCTGTGTGGAGAGGTCAGCCGCAGAGACCTTGGATGTGGTTGTGATCTTTTGCTTATTCTAAGAGAGAATAAAAAAGAAGACAAACTTCCTCATCTGAGAGATGACCTTCCTGCATTTCTTAGCATAGATCAAGGAAATAGCACTAGGTGGGACTGCCTTGGGTATCCTGTACAATTTCCTGTTCAAAGTAATAATAACACTACGAGGCCTAGACTCATATACAGCTTGACGTTTCCATAAATAAGGTTGGCCCAAAAGAACATCACAAACTTTGAGAGGAGAAACATCACACAATACCTCATCTTTGAAGGGCTTGATGTCGTATGACAGTCGGCATTGTTGGCTAATGTAGAGATCGCTTTCTTGGAGGAGACATGGATCAATGGTGTACGGTTGTGGGTGTGGCGTTGTTGGTAGGGCCAGCCACTTGACGACCTCTGCTGAGATGAGGTTCTTCTAGCTACCACTATCAACGATGAAGTGCAGCGGGGTGCCTTTTACCCACATCTGTGAATGGAAGAGACACTTTCCTTCTAGCTCATCTGGTTCACCAGGATGGAGCTTGGTAGTAGAAACGGTGGCACTAGGTTCCGCATCAATGATCTGTCTTCCCCTTTCTATTTCTAGCTCAGAGTCATAATCTGCATCTGATTCAGAGGCTTTCACTTTGGCCACCAACGACTGCTTTGAGCGGCAGTCAACAGTGTTATGCCAAGGGCTCTTATGGAAGTTGCACCACTTCCCAGTATCTTTCTTTGTCTTTCTAGTGTCCTTCTTTTCTTGTGTCTTGGACTGGTTTTCCTGATACTATCCATATTTTCTTTGTCCTTTGTTCGATGGGTTGGGGCCGCCCTTTCCTGGCTTTTGTTGTGATGGGTTCCTAGGCCCAAATTTCTACGTCTTTTATTTGAGCTTCTGCTCGATTTTGACGACATATCGGTAGGCCACGCCCAAGGATGAGATGTCCAGAAATTCCATTTTGGTTTGGATGTATCTATGCAGAGCACCATAATACTTGAGCACCAGATGACACTCTGAATCTTTGATACCCAACTTGGTGCACAAGGTATGGAAGATATTTGTGAAATCTGGCACTGCTTGGTCTCTTTCTTGCCGTAGTGTGGTCCATTTGGTATACAGGTCATCATAACTTCCAATAGGGTAGTATTGTTCCTTAATAGAATCCCTGAAGGATTCCCAAGAGGTTGTGACTGAAAATAATGAGGTTTCATTTGTTTCCTTTTTCTCACAGAAATTTTCCCACCAATATTTGACATGGGGAATAGCTTTGAGGAGCGCAAAAGTAATCTTTTCTTTATTTGAAAAGTTATGGATAGAAAAATACACTTCTAGTATATTCAAACACTTGTCTACAACATCTTCATCTATCTGACCTTAAAATATAGGAAAATTGAATTTTATTTGTACCTTAAAAGGGGCGGCGCCTCCGTTTGAAGAAGATGTGTCGCATGTTGGTAGCCACCGAAGGATTTGCACGAAACTATCCATCATCTCATTCCTCCGTTGCATGAGGTATTCCTCAATCAACAGATTGAAAGGATCTCTTGTCCCATCATATTTATTTTCTCCTGCTATGGGAGGTCACTTGGGCGTGCAAGATCTTCTTTCCTCAAGAGAAACAAGCTCAAGACCCAACTTTTTGTACTCCAACCTCGTTGGGGACATGCATTAAGATGACAAGGAGCAGACTGCTCTGATACCATTGATTTAGATTTTATGAGAAGAACGAAATGAATACAGATTATTAACATGTTCTTAACACAAAATAACAGAGATGCAGTAAAATTGGTTTTCTATTCAATAACGAAATAAGATGAAACTGTAAAATGCAGTGGAAACAAGCTTGCGGGAATGGTGGTGGCTTATCTCTAAAAAGAGATGTGACAACAGCATGCACTCGCAAGAAGAAGGATTCAATGAGGCTCTGGAGGAATTTTTGTAATAAGAAAGAATCCCAAAAACCCTATACATCCAAAAACCTAACCCTAGGAGATGAAGCACCAAAAGTCATGTGGGCCCTGTTTGGGTAAGTTAGTACATCAACTTCCCGGGATCGTAACTTTTGCATACAATCTTCATTTTAGGTGTGTGATAGCCTATTGGAAAGGTATCGTCAAGGAGATTAATTTTTGGGGCTCAATAATTCCCTAGAATATCATTGAGGAGCTTGATCCATAAAAAACATCATTTAGGCCCTCAAAATGGCCCCGAAAGTTAAAACTGCTAAAAATAGTAAATTGCCAAAATTGTCAGAAAATTGTTTTGAGCCAGTTGGAAAAGGTGGGTGGCCACCAATATCCATATGGATCAAAAGGATCAACAACTATTAGATCTTTGTAAGGTGCATGATCCTTAATGCTTTGCACGCACAGGAGAGATAACCTATCAAGGTTTGATACTTGATATTTTTGAAGCCCGAAGATCCCAAAAGCTGAAGTAAAATCTCAACCATTCGATCATCTGAAGTGACCTGAATTGTCGAATCGACCAAGTGAATATGAGCCATCAGATATCATAAGCTCAGGAGGAGGCACGCTTGAAACTTGATATTCCCAAATCGTGAAGAGCCGGAGAGCCGAAGAGAATCTCGACCGTTAGATCCAAAAGGGTACGTGTCAGCGGGTCGTGAAATCTAGAGGAAGGCAAAGGTGAAAGGTTGAAACATTTGAATCCTGAATAGACGAAGAGTCGAGATTCGTCAATATGTAAGAGGAAACTTGTCAACATATCGCAAGATCTGGGTAAAGTGTAGCGAGGTTTCAGTTGAGATCTAATATTGTCGAATCGTGAAGATTCGAAGTAAATATAGACCACGAGATCTAGAGGAGACATGGCATGAATCTGTGGACTCCGAGTAAAATCCCGAAGTGATTCATAGCCACCAGATCTAAGAGAGATGTGGCATATATCCATGCACTCCAAGTAAATATCCAAAGTAATTTTCGATCGTCATATCAACAGGACATGTGTCAGTGGATTATAGCCTTCAAATAAAAAGGATTGGGAAGAAGGGTGAAGTTTGATATTTGAGATCTCAGAAGTCCGAAGACCTAAAGAAGATCTCAACCGTTGATCATGAAGAGGTATACATGACCATTGATTTGAGTTGAAAGGTCAAACACCTGAAGTGAAGGTAAGACCATTGATTAGAGGACAGGTGTCTGCAAATTGTCGACTCTAGAAGATTTATGTACGAAGGAAAGTGAGGTTTGAGATTTCAAAAGGCTGAAGTCTAGAATTGCGAAGGAGATCACAATTGTTGATTTAAGAGGGACAAATCTGGTCCATACATTTGAAAGGCGTAGATCTGAACTGTCAGTTTGGGCAGTATCGTCAATATCGCAAGATCGACAATCCCATAGAATTGCGGGGACATGAATTGTGTCGACTTTAAAACATTGAGGGTGGGTTGCAATCCATACCGTGGTTTTTCCAAGAGGACATGTGGAAGCTCGAAGAGAATTGCGGGATGAAAAGTGGGTTGATCCCAAACCGCTTTTTGTCGCGCCCGCAATCGCATTGTCATGAGAATTTATCACCCAAGGTCACATCGAGAGGGGGCTTATTAGAAAAAGAGCTAACACCCAGTACTCTGAGATTTCACAGGAGAGTGAAAGGAAAGGTTGTGGGTGTTGTCAGACCTGCACCAAGGAGCCAAAAGGGCCTATGTTTTAGATACAGAAGGGAACCATTAAGGTTCTAGAGAGTCAGTTGAATCAAGAATCAAAGATCCTAGACCGGGAGGTCACACAGCCCTTTGGGGAGAACGGGGGGGTTTGCATCACTTCCACTGTGCTCCTTTGTTGTAGAATAGTTTCATACTATTTTTGAAATTGAACCCTTTCATCCATTAATTTAGCCAGTTAACGATGTGCTTAATCTCCTCATAGCCTAATCCCATGCAACATGCCTATTTTCAAGATTTGTAATATGTGTATAGGAATCTATGACACCACCATGTTCAGATGGATTAGCAGCTTCATCTGTTCTTGTAATTATTCCATTGGGAATGCAATTGCATATGTCTTAATTTGTAGCATTCTATGTCCATTTCCTAGCTCGGTTAAGACTGTATTAGCATCCTTTGCTTCCTCCATGGAATTTCGACCTCCTCCTTGTTAGAATATAGAATATGGTGTGCTCATTTTACCATTGATGATACCCTCATCACCCAACCATAGGCCAAAGCCTCCCTTCGAGCACCTTAATCTTGACTAAGAATTCCTCCGGAAGCAAACCTTAGGCTAGATATCCAAACAAAGAGTAGTGCACCTTTCCCCAAGGATAGCGCATCACAAAAAGATGATCAGATAGTCCAAACCCTAGACAAGAGATATTCAACCCAATATTGAAAACTTGTTTCTACTATAGCTACACCTGCAACCCTCCTCCACATGTGCACACCAAACTGGAACTGTAGTGCACACCAACTAGGAAACTGCAATTCTAAGTGTGCTACAAATGAGAACTGGTGCCCTGTAGTTATAGTAGTCCTACCAGTTTTTCTGGGGCCGACTTCTCCTTCTGGATATGTGTCTGTTCAGTATATTATTATTGTTTTTGGTTGAATTCTTCTCTTGGAGGCTAATAGCCTAATATAAATTATCTTCTTGAGCCAACAAGGCCTATAGGGTTATTAGCCAACTCATTAGGGTTTCTCTTGCTTTCCGGAGTCTTCTATTCTCGTCATGTTCACACGTGGAGGTAAATACCTCCCACAACTACCATAATATTAACACTCCCTCCTATATAGAGAGGTATTTATAGGTAATGGACTTGAGCACAAAAACATACCATTTACCCGGTAGCATCAATATAGTCATCTAGACTATTTCATGACTAGATCATGAGCTTCACCATCACCATCAGCTGCATCAACTCTTGAAACCATACTTCATCTGAGTAATTAGATATGATGTTGGATAAGTCACTCTCACCATAGCATGATACAAGAGGAGTAAAGGTTCTAAATTGTTTTCCGTCTGGAAAATCTTTGTTCATCATCCATCTGGATTATCATTATCTCCAATAAACTGTTGATAGTCTTCAAGGAAATTAGAACAAGGATAGAGCACAATTGTGTCTATTCATAGTAGTACATAACTACAATCCAGTGGTTCACTACCACATCAAGTAACACACAAGTACTTGATCAGCA
>ML808682.1:25343-49680 GCA_009831015.1 Picea engelmannii | reverse complement strand
GGTATCAAGTGGTATTTTATGGAATCCACTATGATACTCATGGAATTGATGTCAACATATTTGAACTTCTCCATAGCTGCAACGTTCTGCGGTTCCTTCTCTTCTCCTTCTTTAAACTCCGGCTTCACGATCTTTACTTTCACAATATCCAACACTTTATTCTTAGCAAGGATGAGATCAATCCTTGTCTTCCATGCTTTGAAGTTAGAGGCTCCATATAGCTTATTCTCAGACTTCATACAGTTTGTCATGGCTTGCTTGACTTGGTCAAACCCTAGATTTGACCAGAAATCCAAACTTCACGTCTTGGCCTTCTGAGAGTACCAAGAGATGCGTTGGGCTAGGGCACACTGATCTATCTGGAGATTAGGTCAATATCGTCACTTAAGGTTCCTTGACAAGAGGTTTAGGGTTTCTACAACTGCTTCTACTAGTAACCCTAGTTGCAGTGCTTTTGGAAACTGTTCATGCTAGTAACCCTAGCGGTAGTTCCTCAATGAGCTCAATGTCTAGCGGCTATGTTTCCTTCCAGTGTTTTAGGTAGACTGAAGGGGTGTGGGCCCATAACCTATTAGAATATAGAATATGGTGTGCTTATTTTACCATTGATGATACCCTCATCACCCAACCATAGGTCGAAGCCTCCCTCCGAGCACCTTAATCTTGACTGAGAATTCCTCCGGAAGTAAACCCTAGGCTAGATAGCCAAACAAAGAGTAGCTCACCTTTCCCCAAGGATAGCGCATCACAAAAAGATGATCAAATAGTCCAAACCCTAGCCAAGAGATATTCAAACCAATACTGAAAACTTGTTGTTGTTGCAGTTGCACCTACAACCCTCCTCCACATGTGCGCACCAACTAGGAAACTGCAATTTTGAGTGTGCTACAAATGAGAACTGGCACCCTGTATTTATAGTAGTCCTACAAGTTTTGATGGGGCCAACTTCTCCTTCTGGATATGTGTCTGTTCAGTATATTATTATTATTTCTGGTCGACTTCTTCTCTTGGAGGCTAATAGCCTAATATAAATTATCTTCTTGAGCCAACAAGGCTTCTACGGTTATTAGCCAACTCATTAGGGTTTCTCTTTCTTTTTGGAGTCTTGTATTCTCATCAAGTTCACACGTGGAGGTAAATACCTCCCACAGCTACCATAATATTAACACTCCTAACCTACACTCTGTTGTTATTTGGGATACTTCCAAGAGCAGTTGTAGTGTTACCAACTAATCCTGCACCTTTTGGTGTTTCTCTGCTTGTTTCCTTACCACTTCCTCAATGAATTCCTTCAAAACATCTCGTAATTGTTATTCAATTTGGTCCATGTCATCATGGGTCAAATTATAGACTGTGGGTACCTGGTGCGCCTTTCTCTTCTTGTGGGAATATCCTTCTATATCCTTCCCCTTATATTTTTGTTTCACTCTTATCATGTGGACTATCTGTCATGCCTCTATTTTTTATGGGCCAAGTGTGGTTCTTATACCATTGTTCAGTCATTCCCCTGCTCTTCATCTAGTTCGTCGTCATCTGTATCCTATTCTTCTTCATCTCCTCGGTAACCTATTTATTCTGCAAGGTTTTTCCACCCATTTTTCCTATCATTCATGATCAGGAGTACATCCTCTGTTGTCAACCTATAGTTGGTTTCTAGACATTAGTGCACAGGGTCCTTCATTGCTTGCATGTACATATGGTGCATGACTACTTTGAATTGCACAATATACTTGTAGGTTTCCACTATCTCGGCTAATATGCACGGTGGATGTTCGATTAGATTCCTGATTGAATCAAAGTATACATAAAATGTAACATTGGTGTCATGTTTCCTCCTTTTCATTGGTGTAATCCATAAGTTGGCATACCACGCAGATAAATTACCTCTATCGGTTGTTCCCATGCATTGGTAATAACCTGGTTCTTGTCATCCTATCAGTGCAATCAAAATCGACAGCTAGGCATAATGAAACTCTATACCCTTATATTGGTCTAATATACAGTCTGTCAAAAATTAATTCACCAAGAAGGTGTCCTAGTTCATTTGGACCCCTTATGAGCATTTTTTTGCGGCTTTGATTACTATAGCTAGTACTACGTCCTTACGACACTTAAGCAACAATTTTTAGGGAAAAACCTGTATTGCAAACCGAACACTATCATCATTGATTTTCATGAGATCCAATCCCCTTTTCCCCCTAAAGGTGTGAAATTTTTCATTCATTGCTTCTAATAGGGATCTCTCCCCTTATTTTTTGAATAAGGTGGTTGGATCCTCTCATGCTTTCAGTAGTGTTGTGATCAATGAAATTAATGTAGTATCAATTGACACTGGTGGGTCAAACCACAATGTCCCACCATGAACGCAGTTGAGCAGTAACTTAACACATGCATTGATTTCTTGTCTACGTCCAAAGTGTGGAACCTCCAGTAGGTTTAGTATTCCCAACTTCTCAATTCTAGTTTCCCACATCATCATTTCCAGCAATATCTCTCTTGTTCCCGATACGCTCTTAGCACACTGGTAATTTTCCCTCGACATCTTGGGATAATTTTTCTCGTCTGTGATATCATGATCTACAAACTTGAGGTAAATTATCTTTCCAAGCATGTCTTGTTCCACACTTACATCAGGTGGGACTAGTGATGTTTCCAGTGGGTATTTTACATTTGTTGGTACTTTGACCTGAGGCACATTATCTTTCCTCGGTGGGATATAATCCATGTGGAATATTTCTTGTGAAGTCAAAGCTGAAGCTCCAGGTATTTCATCAACATATAGTGCAAATTATGGTTGTTTTGATTTCTTTTCTGTCACTGCTTATGGCACTCCAACTTTCAACGAGCCATTTTTTGTGCAACAAGTTCCTTTAATTGCTCTGTGTTTGTTCTTCTGTGGTTGTATTTCAACTCTGAGTCACTCGGGTTCATTCTAGTTTTATCTGGTTCTCTCTCACTTGCATGCATCTCATAACAACAATAATTCACTCTTGGTGTCCCTCAATTGCTTTTGTGCCTCCTTTCCAATTGTTCATGTCTCTTTGCACCTTAACTAAGTTGTCCAATCCTCCAACGGGGTTGGTGAATGGGTAAATAAATGTATCTTTATTATCAAATCCGTTAGGTGATTTTTTCCTCGTACTGCCAATATTTCGTGATTTTTTATGACTTTTACCATTTAAGACTATATGGCATTGTTATGACCTGTCATTTCCACTTTTTCATTGTCATTTTTGTGATTTAATTCCCTTCAACGATATTGTCAGTACCCTACTGCACAATTTTTCTACTCTTACATATGTTTATTTCACAGTCTTTTTCTTGTGTGCATTATTGTCTTAAATAGTGTAGTTAGATCCCGATGTGTGATAGTCATTCCTTTTGTGCCAATTCTTAGGAATTTTTACTCTATACTCTTTTTCTTTTTCTATATATAATTTTTGTTTATTTTTCTTCCTTTTTCTACTTTATATATATATATATATATATATATATATATATATATATTGTTTTACCTTCCTACTGTAGTACATTTACTATGATACATGTGTTCTAGCGCAACCCAAATTACTGCACAAGCTATTGGTCATCTCTATAGAGTTTCAGTTGAATTCTATTCACCATTCCTCCAAGGACTTCTCCATTCAAGGTTTCCAACTACGTGTCACATGTCTACGTTACATGCTAAATCACATAGGGTCCTAACCAGTGCATTTTAAACTTTCCTATATGTTGCATGAACTTGTTGTCATAGAGTAATACCAAATCTCCCACTTGAAACTCTTTTTGTCTAATGTGTCTATCATGCCATGCGTTCTATCTGGCCTTCTGAACTTTTTGATGGAAACCTGCGAGAAACCAATCTTCGTCAACTTGTACAAACTGTGAAAATCACTCCTCTATTGTGCCAAAGTATGAAATATCAGTAATCACTTCATTGCGTAGGCTAGGTAGAATAAACTCAATTGGAATCACTACTTATAGTCCATAGATCTACCTGAAAGGTGTCTGCCATGTCAACTTTTTATTTGTAGTCATGTAGGCCCATAACAATGTAGGAACTCTTTATTCCCAATCATCTCTCCCTACATTTCAGATCTTTGTCAAAACATTATCCAATGTTTTATTAAAATATTACATTGTCCCATTGGCTTGAGGATGATACAGGGTACTCTTCTGATGATGAATATGAAACTCCTTGGTCAATGTTGCAATTATCTTATTCAGGAAGTGTGTTCCTTGATCATTGATTAATATGCATAGACATCCAAATCACGTGACTACATTCTCAAACAAAAATCGCATAGCAATCTTCGTGGTGCAATATGTGACTGGTGTTGCCTCATCCCATATTGTCAAATAATTTTTTGTAGTAATTATGTACCTTTCCATTGATATTATTTCTTGTGGTTTGATTGGCCCCACAAATTCTATGGCACATTTATCAAATACTTGCAAGGAAACATGTGGATTTAAAGGCATTCCATGCCTCCTTGATGGCTTTCCCACTCTTTGGCATACATCACATGACTGATAATGTTATTTAGCATCTTTACTGTAACATCCCCTGGCCGTCATCCCACTGGTCAGGCAAACGCTACTGTGCATAAAAACACTTATGTAACACATGATGCAATCTAATGATCTTAAAACACTTAATTATAGTTAAACACATAATTACTGCTAGCATTTCAGATTTAATGGAAACAACAATAATTCATATGCACAACAAAATACGTGATAACATTGCAAGAATCATAGGTATGCAATTTAATTAATTACAGAATTACAAAACATAGTGACACTTATCTTTGAAACTGTCATGCACCACCAACTCCATGTAGACCTTCCACAAACCTCCCAGCCTTAGACCATGCTTCTCATCACTCTCAGCAGTAGGTCACCCCTGAGCTAGGACTAATCTCCACAGGTAAGGAATCCTAGGCTAGGTAAGGTTTACAGGAAGAATACACGTAAAAGAAGGATGATTCTCTCCCAGGAACCACTTATGCCCACTGCCCACAAACTCTCCTTCCCTGCATGCCTGTCCCACCCCAGGAGTATACACCTTCTCTGTCACCTAGACAGTCCTTCGGTTGCTAACCTCCCTTGCCTTGGACTTCAGCAACAGACTGGACCGGAAATCTCCAAGCTCTGTGGCAGCTACAAGGTTCCTTCCAGGAGCTCTCTCCTTCCTTCGCGCACTCTCTCACCTGGAGAGAGTCACTCACAGGCCTAACAACCTACTTCTTCTACCACAACCACCTCTCTCACCTGAAGAGAGTGTTTCACACAGGCTTGAAAACCTGCTTCTTCGGCCCCGTTCTAGCACAAGCAGGACAACAGTAAGGCTCAGCAAGGAACAAATGGTGGTAGCCAATCACACTCAACCAAGGGACTGAGTGGCCACAACAACCCACAGTTAAAACACACACAACATAAACAATTAAGGTATGCTTAGGTTTCTCAGAAGACAACAACCCAAGCAATTAAGCACGAACTCAGATTTGCAGTGTCGATAAACCTAGGTTCACAGGACACATAGGTCGACCTTTCCCTCCCGATTGGTTTCTCAGATGTGCATGGTTATGCAGAGGTCCAATGCAGAGATAAAATGGGTATAGACTAAGGGTGCGCTGTCTTCCCAGGAAAACATCACAGGATGGCCTCACGGTTTCGGGTTTCAGAGCTGCATGAGGTATGCCAAGGTCGAATACAGAGGCCATGGGATGCATGATTCATAAATTCGAAGGTCCAATGGAGGAGGAACCCTCGGACTTAGGTGGCGGACTGAGGAATGAAGGATGAACCCCCAACATGGCTTACTTATTTGGTTTTAACTACATGCACCGAGGTCGACACCTGTCTCCCTGGGGTTGCATGTTTCCCATCTTGCACACGTTCCCCTTCCAAGAACTTAGGATAAAACATATACATTTTCACAGCTTTGGAATAATATTTAATTATTATTCCCAAGGACTTAAGCCCTCAATCTTAGCCCCTCTTCTAACCTTTCAGCCCCCTCTCCTTTACCCAGGCTTTGTGGAAGCTCAGTCCCCCATCACTCATTCATCGTGGTCATTCCACACGTAGAGATGTTTTTTTTTGTATTAATATTGTGCATAATTACATGTACAAAAATTAGGCTCCTGGTCCTCAGCTCTTAGGCTCCCTGGCCTAAATAACACATAATCCCACTAGCTTATATAAACTTGGCTCACCAGCCTATAATAACAAAATTACAATTCATAATACAATTGGGGCACGTCCTTGGGGTATTACATTCACCTCCCCTTATTTTTGCACTGTCCTCAGTGCAACTTTCACACAATATTCGCAAGATTTTCAAAATCTTCAAAATGATGCAGGTATTATGCTCGCGTATTATCTTCATGTTCCCATGTTGCATCCTTAGGACCGTACCAGTTCCACTGGACCTTTACAAGCCCTATAGCTCGATTTCGAAGATGCTTGTTTTTCCTGTCCAATATGCGGACAGGATGCACTTGCAGGACACCTTCTTGTTCCAACTGAATCACATTCCAATCGATTACATGATTAGCATCAAGTATATATTTCTTAAGAAATGAAACATGAAACACATTATGTACAGTCATAGATCTAGGTAATGCAAGCATATATGCAACTGGCCCAATCCTTTCCAGGATCTCAAATGGCCCACAAAATCTGGCTGCCAACTTGGCGCAACTTCCCAGCTTCATGGAACTCCTGTTAGCTTTCACTTTCAGGAAAACATGATCACCCACTTTGAACTCTCTGTGGTTTTTTTTGTTATCAACATAACTTTTCTACCTGTCCTGTGTAGCTTTCAAATTCTGCTTAATTTTTATCATTTGGTCCTCCATCTCCTTGAGCAACTGTGGCCCAACTATTGTTCTATTAGTTGGATTATCCCAGCTCACTGGAGTATTGCACTTTCTTCCATAAAGTGCTTCAAATGGGCTTATCTTCAACAATGCATGATACCCATTATTGTAGGTGAATTCTACCAAGTGCAGGTAGTCTTCCCATATTGATGGTTTGTCCATCACATACATTCTCAGTATGTCTTCTATTACTCTGTTCACCCTTTCTGTCTGTCCATCAAACTCAGGATGATAAGTTGTACTAAAGTTCAGATTCGTTCCAAATACTTTGAACAATTATTTCCAAAAATTCGAGGTGAATTTCGGGTCTCTATCAGACACACTTGTTTTAGGAATTCCGTGCAAACGTGCCACTTCATTTATGAAAATATCAACAACATCGACTTCCTTGTGAGTAGTTTTCCATGGAATAAAATGGGTAGCTTTTGTAAGCTTGTCCAAAACCACCATGATCGAATCATGCAACTTGGTTGTTATAGGCAATCCCGTAATAAAATCCATCATTGCTACTTCCCACTTCCACTTAGGAATGGGTAAAGGTTGCAGCAACCCTGTTGGGTGCCTATGCTCAGCTTTAACTTTCTGGCACTCCATACATCTAGCGATGTATTCAACGATCTCTCTCTTCATACCCAGCCAAAAATAATGGCTTTTGACCACTGCTACTGTTTTCTGATATCCAGGGTGCCCTGCATAAGGCACATTATGAATCTCCTACAAAATCATTTGTTTCAAGCACTGGTCATTGGGTACAAAAATTATTTTCTTGTATGGTAGTATTCCATCTGTTTCCAATTCATAAATTTCCATCTTCTGTGGCATCTTACCCTGCTGTAGCTTGGCTACCAATTCTCTATACTGCAGATCTACATTTGCAGCCTCCAAAATTCTACTTTTAATATCAGTCTGATACATGCTAATGGTTGTAGTATGTAATTCATGCACCCTCCTGCTGAGTGCATCAGCCACTTTATTCTCCTTTCCTTTGATATGCTTGATCTCAAAGTCGTATTCACACAGAAATTCCAGCCACCTACTTTGTCTAGCGTTTAAGGTTGTTTAATCAAACAAATGTTTCAGACCGTTGTGGTCTATTCTCAATTCAAATATCCTTCCCATGAGGTAATTTCTCCATTTCCTCAGAGTGTGAATGATTGTTGCCAACTCCCAATCGTGAGTGGCATAATTATTTTCATGCTCTTTCAGCTTCCTGGACTCATAATAGATTACAAATCCATTCTGACTGAGAACTCCTCCCAACCCTTCTTTACATGCATCTGTGCACACCACGCAATCCACATTTGGATCTGCAATCTTCAATATTGGAGCACTGGTTAATAGTTGCTTCAATCATTGGAAACTTTTCTCACACTCTTCAGTCCACTGAAACCTTTTCTCCTTCCTTTGCAAGGAAGTGATAGGGTGAGCTATCTTTGAGAACCCTGTGATAAACCTTTTGTAATAGCCCGCTAGACCCATAAAGGATCTAACTTTTTCCACATTCCTTGGCACTGACCATTCTTTGATGGCCTCAACCTTCTCAGGATCCATGGTGATCCCTTCTTTTGAAATAATGTGCCCCAAGTAATGGATTTTCCTTTGATAAAACGAGCATTTTCTCAACTTGGCATACAGCTGGTGTTCTCTCACAAGTTGAATCACCATCCTCAGGTGTTGTTCATGCTCTTCCTCTGACTTGGAATACACCAAAATTTCATCCAGGAAGACTATGACAAAGTTGTCTAGATAGTCCCTGAATACACCATTCATCAAGAACATAAAAATAGCAGGTGTGTTAAACAGTCCAAACGACACCATTGTGAACTCATAATGACCATACCTTGTTCTAAAGGCGGTCTTGTTGATGTATTCATCTTTTATTCTTACTTGGTGATATCTTGATCTGAGATCTATCTTCGAAAATATTTTCTCACCTTTCAACTGATGGAAAAGATCATCGATCCTCGGCAAAGGATACTTGTTCTTGACAATTACTTTGTTCAACTATCTGAAATCAATGCATATCCTCAACGTCCCATCCTTCTTCTTCATGAACAGGACCGGGGCACCCCAAGGTGACATGCTTGGGTGAATGTATCCCTTATTTAGAAGCTCTTCAAGATGCAATTTCAACTCTTTCAGCTCTGGCATACTCATTCTATAAGGAGCTTTCGATACTAGAGCTGCTCCAGGCATCAAATTTATAGAGAAATCGATATCTCTATTCAGAGGTAGTCTGGGTACCTCCTGAGATACATCTTCAAAATCTTTAAGTACCTCATGATCCTCAACACTTGGCACCTTATACTTAGGCATTTCCCCCACATGGGCTGCAAATAATTGACAGCCTTTTCTGTAGCACTTCTTTAGTTGCATTGTTGAGATTTCTCTAACAGTAACAACTCTAGGAATTCCTTGGACATATCTATGATTCCCTTATTCATATAAGCAAGTGAATGCCTTGTTCTGACAGCCCAAGATGGCATGGTGTTGGTCCAACTAGTCCATCCCAATTAGACAATCATAAGAGCCTAATGGCAGAATGTTCAATTCGGCCTTCATGCTCAGTCCATTCATGTCTATAGGACAGGACTTGACTAACTCCATGACTTTCCTCTTGGTTCATGTATATATCTACACTAACCAAGACTTTTCATGTTTTCTTCTTATCAAATGCAAACTTTCTACCACTCTAGGGTCTATATAACTATGGCTAGCCCTTGAATCAACTAAAATAGTAAATGGTTGTTTCTTTATCATACCTTCTACTTCAATCATGTGCGACTGATACTCATCTTTCTTGTTGTCCAGGGCTGCGTAGATCCTTGGAATTCTACTGCCCATGTCCTCCACTGTTTCATCTTGCTGAACATTGTGGAGAACTCTTACTTTATCATTTCTGTGGGGGCAATCTCTATACCTATGGTTTTCTTTACAACCCAAACATTCCATAGGTGGCGGCCTTGACATTTGCCCACTCACTTCAACCTTCCTGGGCTCTCTAAGAGACAGTTGTCCTTGAGGATTGTTTTTGAAAAAGGGAGGTTTCTTTCCCTTTTGCCTCTGTTCTTTCTTAAACTTCTTCTAGTCATCCCAAGACTTTTGAAAGGTAGGCTTTTCTCTTTGTTGCTCATATAATCATTTCTCTCTTCTTATTGTTTCTTCCATAGTCTTAGGATCATCATAGTGAATCTTGTCACCAATGGGAGGTGGTAATCCACTCAGATACCTCTGAATCTTGACAGCTTCATCTTTGATGAATGGAACATACTTCAGTAATTCAAAAAACCTTTGTTCGTATTCATCAATGGTCATGTTGCCCAGCTTGAGTTCGAAGAACTCATTCATCTTTCTATCATAGTATCTTTTAGTCAAGTATTTCCTCTCAAAATACCTCTTGAATTCCTTCCATGTGACATCTTTCTCTCTAACGTGTTGCACATGCACAAATTGATCCCACTAGATGGATGTTTTTCCTTTTAGTTGATACATCGCAATTCTTCCTTCGACATGAGAGGAATAATTCTACAGTTGGAAATATTTCCTCATGCCAAGAAACCATGTTTTGGCATCTTCCTCCTTCTTATGTTCTCCATCAAACATAGGAGGATTAATCTTGTTCATCTCCCCTTTCAATTCATCCACTCCAGATCTTAAGTGTTTTCTGGTAGGGGATGGGCTTGAACTACTTTGTGTTTCCTTATCGGAATGCTTTGGGGAGTGATGACGATGTCTGCTACCACACCTCAATCTTCTTTTTCTCTCAGGGGTACTGCGACTCCCTGTTTTGCTTGTGTCACTCCCCTTTTCTAATTTCCTTTCTATTCTTTCCAGGTTCTTCAACATCTTTAAGTTGAATTCACCCTGTCAATCCCTGACCCTCATGAGATTTCGACTATCGGCTCGGCGATCTTGGGAATCCCTCTGCAATCTTTCAATGATTTTCATCATATGTCCTTCCTTGTCCAATTCTCTTCCATGCCCATTGGAGTTTGATCCTTCAACTCCCAAGTTGACATTCCTTCCTTCTCTTTTGTTCTCTGAATTGGAGGCAATCCGCACCTGTTCCATTCTCTGCTCTCAATGACAACCCTATTCGGTTATGGAACTTTCTAATCTTCTGCAAACACACATGCAGACAACAGGGATTTGTTAGGTCATCATTCTTAGCAAATTCCACACATTCAAAACCATTCTGATTTAAGAAAACGCTTTGACTTCACAAATTTTCTGAGTTATGCTCGGCTCTGTAATTTTTGGGTGATAGCCCCCATTTTCTTAGTCCCCAACCCATGCATCCACGGGTCGTGATCAAACACTAAACTGTTAGGTTCTACAAGGCTCTCCAAATGAAACTTTGGGTTTCGAGATTTTGGGGCTTCGGGGTTTTGGGTTTTGGGGTTTTGGTCCCAGAGGTTCTCGCATTCGCTTCCCTCTCCAACTCTCAACTTCCAAAATTTTGATTTCCTTACCCTCTGGGCCCACATCACAGCTATCGCCCACCAAGGTAGTGACACATGGTGTCCTTAAGAAGGTCCATGTTACCTCAGGTGACGCCGTCCGGGCCTACTGCTTATGCTTTTCCTTCAGGGCCCACTAGCACATGGCACAGATCCCATGGTTCCACATCCATCAAAGTGACATCAAATTGACCCACTACTTTGGCTCTTCAAGATTTCATGATTTCGGGCTTCAGGATTTTGTGCATCAACACATCCCACTTCTCCCGAAAGTCGAACTCCCAAAATGCCGAAATTCTTCCAGGACACTTAACAGTCCAAATCTCTCCATGACCAATGGTTGTGATCTAATCACGAATTCACATTTTGTGAATTCTCACGAACTTCCCCTTTGACCTTTTCAAGTCACGATTCAACGAAAGGATGATCACTCTCCACACATCCCTCCCAATGGATGGTCATGACGAATTCGGGATTTCGCGTATCGCAATTTCCACACTCCTGTGCAACTCCAAAGGGTTTTGAACCTTGTGCACGTTCTCCAGATCTGATGGTCATGAGGGTTCTCCTTTCCCTCCGAACAGATTCTATGGCTCCAACACTTCTGGTGTGGAGTTCTCTCTCTCCCTGTGGCCATATACCACATCGGCTGCAGTTTTATAAAACCGCTACACCTCATGAGGTTTGTAACACGGTCAAGTAGTTCGTTGACACTCAGAAACATTCTGAGGTTTGAAATTAGTCCTCCAGACACAATTTATTCTCAAAACCTCAGTCCAAATACCACTTATCCAAACCATCCAGACTCAGCATTGAAACTAGGCTCTAATACCATACTGTAATGTCCCCCGGTCGTCATCCCACTAGCCGGGAAAACGCTACTGTGCGGAAAAACACTTATGTAACACATGATGCAATCTAATGAGCTTAAAACACTTAAATACAGTTAAACACATAATTACTTCTAGAATTTCAAATTTAATGGAAATAACAATCATTCATATGCACAACAAAATACGTGATAACATTGCAAGAATCACAAGTATGCAATTTAATTAATTACAGAATTACAAAACATAGTGACACTTATCTTTGAAACTGTCATGCACCACCAACTGCTTGTATACCTTCCACGAACATCCCAGCCTTAGACCACACTGCTAATCACTCTCAGCAGTAGGTCACCCCCGATATGGGACTAAGCTTCACAGGGTAAGGAATCCTAGGCTAGGTAAGGTTTACAAGAAGAATACACGTAAAAGAAGGAGGATTCTCTCCGAGGAACCACTTATGCCCACTGCCCACATAATCTCCTTCCCCACATGACTGTCCCACCCTAGGAGTATACACCTTCTCTGTCACCTAGACAGTCCTTCGGTTGCTAACCTCCCTTGCCTTGGACTTCAGCAACAGACCAGACCGAAAATCTCCGAGATCTGTGGCAGCTACAGGGTTCCTTCCAGGAGCTCTCTCCTTCCTCCGCACACTCTCTCACCTAGAGAGAGTCACTCACAGGCCTAACAACCTACTTCTTCAACCACAACCACCTCTCTCACCTGAAGAGAGTGTTGCACACATGCCTAACAACTTGCTTCTTCGGCTCCATTCTAACACAAGGAGGACAACAGTAAGGCTCAGCAAGGAACAAATGACGGTAGCCAATCACACTCAGCCAAGGGAGTGTGTGGCCACAACAGCCCATAGTTAAAACACACATGGCATAAACAATTAAGGTATGCTCAAGTTTCTCAGAAGACATCAACCCAAGCAGTTAAGCACGAACTCAGATTTATAGTGTGGATAAACCCAGGTTCATAGGACACACAGGTTGTCCTTTCCCTCCCGACTGGTTTCTCAGATGTGTGTGGTTATGCAGAGGTAAAACGGGTACATACTAAGGGTGCATCATCTTCCCAAGAAAACATCACAGGATGGCCTCACGGTTTTGGGTTTCAGAGCTGCATGAGGTATGCCAAGGTCGAATACAGAGGCCACATGATTCACGGTTCAGACAGTCGATGATCCAATTGAGGAGGAACCCCCGGACGTAGGTGGTGGACTGAGGAATGAAGGACTAACCCCTAACATGGCTTACTTCTTTGGTTTTAAATGCATGTGCCCAAGTCGACACCTATCTCCCTGGGGCTGCATGTTTCCCATCTTGCACACGTTCCCCTTCCAGGAACTTAGGATAAAACATATACATTTTCACAGCTTTGGAATAATATTTAATTATTATTCCCAAGGACTTAAGCCCTCAATCTTAGCCCCTCTTTTAACCTTTCAGCCCCCTCTCCTTTACCCAAGCTTTGTGGAAGCTTATTCCCCCATAACTCATTCATCATGGTCAGTCCACACACAGAGATGTTTTTTTTTTGTATTAATATTGTGCATAATTACATGTACAAAAATCAGGCTCCTGGCCCTCAATACTTAGGCTCCCTAGCCTAAATAACACATAATCCCACTAGCTTATATAAACTTGGCTCACCAGCCTATAACAACAAAATTACAATTGATAATACAATTGGGGCACATCCTTGGGGTATTACATTTATGTAGTGTGGGCCACCAAAGCCCCATGCAAAAAATATTTTGTGTAGTAGCTCTCCCTGCATAATGTCTTCCTGCAATCCCATCATGCACTTCTACGAGTATCATCAGTCTTTCATGTTCCAACACACATCATCTTAGTATTCCATCTACACCTAAATTATACAATTTTCCTTCAATCAACCAATAGTATGTTGCTTTAACTACCAATTGTTTATTTTGTGCAGCTTTCATTTTTGATGGGGCCATTCATGTACTTAGAAACTACATGATGTCTGATAAGTAATCATGCACTATTCTAACTGTAAATAGATGTGCATCTAGGAAGTTGTCATCTAAATTGTCTACATCTTCTCCTGATAGTATGTGTGATAGATGATTTTCTCCTGAATTCAACTTTCCTGGTTTCACTGCAACCTCAAAATCATATTCCTAAAATATCTGTAGCCGTCTTTATATTCTCCCCCCCAACACTGGATTGTTCATAAAGCATTTTAATGCATAATGGTATGTGTACATATTAAAGTGATACCCCAATAAGTAATGTTTGAAATTTTGTAGCCCATAGACCAATTCCAATCATTCTTGTTCTATAATGGTATAATTCTTCTCTGTTATAGACAACTTCATACTTGCAAAATCAATTGGGTGATCTATGTCTCCCTCCTAGTAGTGGATTTGGTGCTCTAATCGCCAAATACTACGTGAAACATGGGCACTCATCATTGTGATGGCCTCCAGTCCTACACTTGGTACACCAGACTTACTCTGTTTCTCCTTCCCTTTTGTAAGTTGTTCCAGTTGAATCTTCAAAGCATCCAACTACATCTAAACTTATGCCATCCCTCCATTGTCTCATACATGGGATTTTTCCAACTTCATTGCAATATCCAAAGCCTCGGGTTGCGACGCAACCTCCTGTTGAATGAATGGTCTCCGAATGTGTGGTATAAGTCATGCAATAAACCATTCTTGATGTTGTTGATCATGGATCTAGAAATGTATCCTACCCATGAGATCCTTGAACCTTTTATCAAATTCCAATACCGACTATGTTTGCACATATTTAATCTCCTTTAGTTTTGTAATGTACTTCTACTCAAAATTTAGCTTCTTGAACTCTTTCAACAATGCTTGCCTTATCTCTGAAAAAGTCTTGGCTTGTCCTGTAGGTGTGGTACTTTGCAGCTTCATGTACCATACTAATGCACGGCCTTGAAATGTTGTTTCGAACTGTGCAATATTCACAACCTCGTATTGGATGTTCTTAGCATCCCAAATTGTCTAATAGACAAACAAATGTTGTTTTGGGTATTCTAACCCAACTCCCTGCAACTTCGGCAATATGAAGGTGTTGTCTACCCCTTCCATGTTTCTTTGTGTAGTCCCTCCTCTTGGTGATGTTGGTTGAATCTGACTATGTGCATTGTTTCCATTGCTCTGATTGCTACTACTTTGTGATCCCATGCTAAATATAATTTATTTTGATAAGTCTTCAATTGTTATATTTGATTGTGGTGATGCACATGGGGTCATGGATTCGAGACAAGACTCTGTCTGAGTAGGACTTAACTACTTTTCTATTAACGGAATGGACTGGGACTCCTCTTACTCTTCTCTTATGTGTGGTATCTCAATGATCTGGACTATAGTGCAAGGTTATCTCCCCTTTGTCTCACTACGTGACTATACTTTCTGAACCCCATTATTTCACCTCTTGTACCTCCTTCCTTTGTAAAATATTCCAAATCCATCTTCTTACTCAGGTATACCCTCTTAATTCCTTTGCATCTTTAGTCCCTCCCTTCCTTTTTCATTTCTTCCTTTGTTCTCTCATGTTCTCAAACTATCCTCTTTGCATCCCCCAGTTCCCCTATGTGTGTGAAACCCCTTAGCAGTTGGAATCCATTGTAATCATGCACTTGTCACAAAAAAACATATTTATCCACATACCCAATGATTTCATGAACCATCCACGCGGACCTTTGAAAAATTCTATTTCTGCAACACTATATGATTAGGTACAATCTACTGCAAATTTTGTAATGTATCCTCCTAATAGGTTATCCAACCAAAAATCAATTACGCGAGTAGTTGGATTAACTACATAATTCATCTATATTACTAACTCAGGAGTCCAATTCCTCCTCATTGTAGTTCAGCACCTTCCATTATTCTCCACTAATCATTCTAGCCACTCAGTCAGAATAATTGGAAATTTGCCAAAGAAAATTTCATGTAGTTTTGTATACACATACCTTTGCATCCATTGTTTGTCACTCATATGAGATTTTATGTTCTCTTTTTTAGAAAAATTTCATTCCTTCCTTTCCAACCATTCTGATATCTCTTTCTTAGTCGACCTCCAAAACATTCCCTCAATCGCATATTCTGAGTCCTAGAAACGTAACCATTTGTTGGTGCTATGTCAAGTTGTAATAACCTAGGTTTGAGTTATCTTTGACCAAAAAAATTCTTCAAACATCGACCCTTTAGACATCACCTGCATGCATATGAAGTCTCACTTGAGGTATCTATTGGGACTGCCTAAACTAGTTTTCTGCAATAGTGAGGGAATGGGAGGTGATCATTCTATTCATTCATACTTATCGGTTCCATGCATGTTGTTCTAAATTTATTATTTGTTTTCTACTATAATGTACCCATCCACCCACAGGCTAAGAACGTATCAATCTATAATATACCTAGCCACCCACAGGCTGTCCATGCTACTCCAAAAACTGTCTTCTGAACTGATCTCAAATTCTAATGACATTTAATCTGAAATCAAGCATGAAAGACCCACATGCATTAATCAAGATCCATGTTACATCATAAAAGAAATAAACAACATGCCATGCACAACAAATAACCAATAGAAAGGAACATTATAAATACATATATCGAAGATAATTAAATACACAACATAAATTATATACATTATACAGAAAATACATGACATAGAGAATTTATCTTTTCACGTAAATATTCGCCAATTGGATGCATAACAAGGAAGTTCCTTCCAACCATAGAAAATGTTGTTCATTTACTCTCAACAATAGGTCACCCCTGAGCCAGGGCTATGAATCCACAAGGAAAGGTCCTAGGCCAAATATGAAACACACAAAACTTGGCTAACTGGCACTCAGGTTTCACAACCACGCAGAAAATTAGAATTTCCATCTCTCTTTCCCCCTCAAACTGCACAACCCAAATAAATGAACACCTTTCTTTCTCATGAAGTCCCTGAGGTTGTTCAATTTCTCTCCAGGGATCCAGTGCTACTAGTCAGAAAACCTCCCTGCTATAAACTCCAAGGATCCACGGTTATGGACATTTATTTCTGAATTGCAATCAATCTCATGCACTAAGGCATCCATTCCCTCTTGGAATGATCATTAAACTGTTACAACAAAATACCAATGGCTCTCCTCCTCCAACCATTTTTTTCTATGCTCCCCCCAGGAGCACATGGATTCAACAAGAGTGAGGAGAGTGTAACAACGAATGAATAAGAAAAAGTGAACCCAAAACAACGAGAGAGAGAGTGAAGAAGAAGAATAAAAAGAAGAAGAATTTCCCAAACAGGACAAGGATAGCTTTATATAATTACCTAGAAATCAAGAACCACGTGGAATTCCTCCCAAGAAGATCATGTAACCACTTTTCTCCATAAAATCAATTATGGGTAAATAAAATATAATAAAAATACTTATCCCCTTAAGCCCCCTCTCTCATGGAATCATAGTCCCCTATCTCTTTTTTCCTTTGTTTGTCTTGCATCCAATGGTGTATTTTATTAATATATATGAAGTATTACATTTACTAGGCACTCTATCCCCTTTTTAACTTTATCGTCTTACCATCCTAATTCAAAATTACATAATACATTCTAGTTCATAAGGGTTAAAACTAGGGTGTTACATCCTGGCGTAGGCCCCACACCCTACTCTCTTCTTGGGGATGCGCAACCTCCCGGTCTAGGATCGTTTGTTACACCTGAATTGGATTGACTCTTTGACTCCTTATTGGAACCTAACAAATTATATCACAAGTCCTTCTTCCTCTGAAGTGTTGGTCCTCTTAACCCTTCAAAGAAAGTTGGTAGTGACACTTAGCTCTTCGTTCTAGGCCCTTTCTACCACATGACCTCGGGCTATGTCCCGGGGCTCAATCACACAAAGCCCTTCGGGCTTCGGCTTCAGATATTTCCACGATGGCCAACTCTTACATTCCCAAGATCTGAATCAGTGAAATCAAATGCACGAGGATCAATGGCCCTCGTCCCTCCTTTTGATCAACTACTACGGTCTACTGCGGACTCCGGCCTTCGAGATTTTCTCTATATATTCCTTCGATATATCCTGGAGTGCTACCCCTCCAAAATGTGAGGATCTCTTGCACGCATCCCTTCTAGATTCAACGATCTAGATTCAAACTGCTCTTCGCAACTTCGCGAAGGTATTTTTTTTCTTTTGGAAAACCTCCTGAAGATCCAACTCCTAGATCTCTCTATATTCTACCACCTGTCTCCTCCCAACAATGGATTATTTTATGGTATTTGAGACTTCTTCAAGTCCTCGACCTTCTTGCACACTTACCGCAATTTCTTCTCGATACTTAGTTTGTTCTCTATCTTCTTCTGCACTCCTTGTAGAGTTCTTCACAAATTCTTTTGCGACTTTGCTCAGCTTGAAAACCTTCAAGGTTCCCAGTTCCTCTGTGTCCTTCATTGGACTTTCTCGTGCCCCCCTGGAAACTCAATGCTCTTCCCCCTAATCTTGTAAGGTGAACTTACCGTATCCTTGGTCCACTCCTTGCACTCGACTAAGAATTTCAAAGGATTCTCCCTTAGCCTTTCTAGAAGTCTTAAGGCATCTTGTTTCCTTTGTTGATCAACTCTTGCAAATCCTTCCTTCCTCAAAGTGTTTAGAAACCTTGGGGTTATCTTAAGGATTTCAACACTTCAGAATGTGTTTCTCTTGTACGCTTTCATACTTTCCCTATGACCTCCTGGAAGAGTGTTACAGAGTATTAAGTAACTCTGTGTTGTGTTTCCTTCCACACTGTATTTGTTTCCAAGGTACCCAACCCATGGATGATTTTAGGGGCTAAATTTCGCTCATGGGCTAATTTTCCATGGTTTTTCCAAAAACCAAATTCGTTATTTTAAAAATTATTCGCCCAAATTCTATAGGATAAAATTATTTTACCTTAAAAATCGCCAAAATTTTATAAAAACTATATAAAATCCTTATAAATTTGATTATTTTTACAAAAATATCGCCAAACGTTTATAGTTGGCATATGAAGGATTAGTAAGATTCACCAAGGTTTCTACATTTTAAAACAAATTTCCATCCTTAAAATCATCCCTAACCCAACCACCTTGAAATTTCCTCCCAAGTCTGTGAATTATCATGGTGTGCCCTCCTGGCGTCTACTCCTTTGACTCGACCTAGTTCAGATATGCACTCCTTGCATCGGCTCATAGACTCTCAACCCTCTGTCGTGCACTCCTTGCACATAGCCTTGAGAACCAGAGTTAATCTGACACACTCACTGATAGAATATTATATATCTATCCCTGCAGACGATTTCTAACATACATCTACAACTCAAATGCATAGGAATGAGATTCATAAAAAAAAATCCATAACATAGAAATCGATAAATAGTAAGTATCGTTACTTTCTATTAATGGTGGAATGTCCATTGTAATACATGATTCCAAACTAGAATTGAGTCTCGGCTCTCAATTCTCCCATGCATGTCTCGCCTCTAATGCCTACTATATTGGCCACAATACAAGATTTTATAAAAGAGGGGCTCGATGAGCTTTCCTCCAAGATAAGCTAGTGGTGTCTAATCACCATTCAAAACACCTATATAATGGGTAGATCACAATGATGGAAATATGATCCGAATTGGATGTAGATCCCTCCTACCGTCAACCACTTAATGGTGACCTTATCTCCATCTTGTGCGAAGGCACAATTTTGGTTCTTCCAACCTATCAGCATTAATTTCCCTGATCACGCTTTAGATTCTCTAAGGGAAAATGAGAGAGTGGTGCCTCTCCCTTCTTTGAATGTGTACCACTCATGCTAATCGGTTGGCACGTGTTGAGGTAGAGAGATGCTCCTGCATCATACTCCACAGTTATGAAAATTCGTGAGCTCCTTCTCATGAACTCCTCATCTCTATTGAAACCCTCCTAGATCCCAAAATTTCTCCTGGAGTTGTCCTTCTACTCCTCTTTGCTCCTGCTGCTACTTCTTCATCTTCCATGTTTCTCGTGCAGGTCCCTTTCTGTCCAGTTTCTTCTTGTTGATCGCTTCTTTTGTTGACCTCAACATCAGACTCTGTATCTCCTCTGCATCTTCTTCCAACTTCTTCCTCACTTGGTTCAACTCCATCAACTGAAAATATTCATGCTACTCTATGGGTGGATTTCCCTGATCTCCCATGCTAATTTCTTCCCCTATGACGATGACTGGCCACTCTGTTGTAGACTCCAATTTGACAGTCTTTCCACTAAACTGTTGTTCAACCACTTCTTCTGACAGACTAACTCCTATCAGTTCTTCGGTTGCTTCTATTCCAACTTCCTCCAGTTGCAACTCATGATGGTATGTCTCCTCTAGCATGCCTATCTCATGGAAGCCACCTTTTGGTTCTGAACTGTCCAACCAATCCTTCAGTTCCTTTAATGCCATCTCCCATTGAGTGAGTAACTCAACTAGGTGTTCCTCTTCCGTTGGGACAGACTTCAATATTTGTTCCTCCTCCTCCATGACAATCTCAACTTGTTTTCCTTCTATTGCATCTGCAACACCTATGCTAGCCTCTCCTCGACTTTCTGGCAGGAATATCTCGACTCCTCCAAAGACCAGAACACACCTTTGATCCTTCTCCTTTGTGATGAAATTTTCCAACTTATCAATATCTTCATTGATGTAGCTTGCAGCTCTACATGAATATTAATATGGATGAGGCCTTTCCTCCTCCTCTCCATCTGTGAACACCCCCTGTTGATGTGAAATCTCATTTAAGCCTTTTTATTCTAATTTTTCCACTTGGAAAGTAAGTATGTCTCCTCTACCCTCTTAGTAGTTTATGAGATCAATTGGCCTCTTCACATTTCCCACCTGGAAACCCATGAGACTCCTCCCAAATATCTCTCCCTCTCCATTGGGGTTTTCAACATATCTCAACCATATCTTCAACACATGTCATTGCCTTCAGGCCAACAAAATTTGAACAAGACACTTAGATGTCCTTTTCAAAGGCCACTCATACCTCCAACACACCTTTTCTCCCTGTTGCATATTGAATGCTAGCGTCTCCATTTTTTCTCAGATTTCACAGAGATCCTTGTCCATGTCTACTTTTCTTTTCTACGGGCATACATCTCCTCGACCACGCTCATGAATTCCAATGATCATATTACTTCACCTTCATCCCACCTGGTTGTTTACCATCTGTTTCACACCTTGCAACAGTCTCCACAAAGTATTATACTCTATCTCCCTTGCCTATAGAAATCAATTCTTCACTTTGATACCACCCTCGGATCAGAGTATCTCCTTTATATCCTTCTCTCCACCTGAGAGGAAAATAACGCTCTAATAACACCCTGGCATAGACCCCACCCCCTACTTTCCTCTCAAAGTAGCACGACCTCTCGATCTAGGACAATTTTCTACACCTAAGTTGGATTGACTCTTCGTCTCCTTGTTGGAACCTGACAAATTCTATCATAGGTCCTTCTTCCTCTGAAGTGTGGGTCCTCTTAACCCTTTGAAGAAAGTTGGCAGTGACACTTAGCTCTCCATGCTAGGCCGTTTCTACCATGTGACCTTGGGATATGTCTCGGGGCTCAATCACACAAAGAACTTTGGGCTTTGGCTTCAACTCTTTCCACGATGGCCAACTCTTAAATTCTCGAGCTCCAAATCAGCGAACTCAAACATGTGAAGATCAATGGTCCTCGTCCCTCCTTCTGATCAATGACTGCGATCTACTCCAGACTTCGGCCTTTGGGAGTCTCTCTATATCTTCCTCAATATCTCTTGGAGTGCTACCCCTCTAAAATGTGTGGATCGCTTCCACACATCCCTTATAGATTCAACGGTCTGGATTCAAACTGCTCTTCACAACTTCACAAAGGTATTTGCTTTCTCTTGGAAAACCTCCTAGAGCTCCAACTCCTGGATCTCTCGATATTCTTCCACCTGTCTCCTCCCGACGATGGACGATTTTATGATCTTTGTGACTTCTTCAATTCCTCGACCTTCTTGCACACTTAGCGCAATTTCTTCTTGAGACTTATTCTGTTCTTGATCTTCTTCTGCACTCCTTGCATAGTTCTGCACAAATTTTTCTGCGACTTTTCTCAGCTTGAAAACCTTCAAGGTTCCCATTTCCTCTACATCCCTCAGTGGACTTTCTCATGCCCCCTAGCAACTCAAATCTCTTCCCCCTGAGCTTGTAAGGTGAACTTGTTGTATCCTTGGCATACTCCTTGTGCTCAGATAAGCCTTTCGATGACTTCTCCCTTAGCCTTTCCAGAAGTCTTAAGGCATCTCCTTTCCTTTGTCGATGCACTCTTGCAAAGCCTTCCTTCCTTAGAGTGTTTAGCAACCCTGGGATTCTCTTAAGGATTTTAAAACTTCAGAATTTGTTGCTCTTGTATGCTCTCATACTTTATCTATGCCCTCCTAGCAGAGTGTTACAGAGTATTTAGTAACTCTACGTTGTGTTTCCTCCCACATAGTCTTTCTTTCCAAGGTACCCAACCACCTTGAAATTTCCTCCCAAGTCTATGAATTATCCTGGTGTGCCCTCCTGACAGCTTCTTCAAATATGCACTCCATGCATCGTCTCACGGATTCTCAACCCTCTATCGTGCACTCCTTGCACTTATCCTTGAGAACCAAACTTAATCCAACATAGTCACCGATAGAAGATAATATCTCTATCCCTGCAAATGATTTCTAACATACATCTACAACTCAAATGCATACGAATGACATTCATAACAAAACATCCATTACATAGAAATTGATAAATAGGAAATATTGTTACTTTCTATTAATGGTGGAATGTCCATTACAATACATGAGTCTAGACTACAACTGAGTCTCCACTCTAGATTCTCCTATGCATGTCTCACCTCTAATGCCTACTCTATTGGCAATAATACAATCGTTTATACAAGAGGGGCTCGACGAGCTTCCCTCCAAGATAAGCTAGTGGTGTCTAATCACCATTCAAAACTCCTTTCTAGTGGGAAGATTACAATGATGGAAATCTGATCCGAATTGGATGCAGATCCCTCCTACCATCAACCACTTAATGGAAACCTTATCTCCAACTTGTGTGAAGGCACAACTTTGGCTCTTGCAACCTTTCAACATTAATTTCCTTAATAACACTTTAGATTCTCAAAGGCAAAATGAGAGGGTGACGCCTCTCCCTTCTTTGAATGCGCACCACTCATGATAATTGGTTGGCGCATGATGAGGTAGAGCGATGATCCTGCATCACATCCCCCTCCCCTTATTTTGGAACTATCCTCAGTGCAGAACACCATTCCATGTTATTAAAATTACAAATCTAGGCTCTTTGGCCTTAATCCACACATGAGATCCGACCAACTCCTATATAAATAGGCACTCTGGCCTAAAATTAAACATGTATACATAGGCCTTATGACCTAGAACATGTATAATGATCTTCATAATTTATATTTCTGGTAGCAGTTCCAACCAACAATCTCTCATTCCCTCTCATCCCTACACAACCCAAAGAAATGAACCCCTTTCTCTATTGTTGATGGGTCCTAAATCCCTTTAGTTCAACAGCAAGAACCAAACCCACCATCGAGGCCCAATTAGACTCTACAGCATTTAATAGTGGAATTATTCTCCAGATCTTGTGATCCGGCCAATTAATCGATGGGATTTGCATTTTATTATGAAGGCCTCTCCTTCGGTTGGACGTTCTCTTTTCATAATTTCTTTTTGGTGTGACTGGTATAAGATGGAAAGCTGGTATAAACCAACTAGGCAACAAATGGGAAAAAATTTAAACTACTGGAGAAGAGACTAGGTTTGGGATAACCCTTACACCCTAGCATGCAGACAATGATCGTATACCACATGCCTAGTACTAATACATTAACCATGTGAATATTCCAATTACTGACTGAGATACGAGTTATCAGAAGAAAACATGCATGTGATAAACAATGGTAAGAAAAATAATTCGCTCAACTATAATCATAAATCACATAATAACACAAAGATTCATTTTTCATCATTAAAGAAAGAACTGTAAAACATTACATCAGATAAATTATCAATAGATTTAATAGCTCTTACTTGTTACTACTGTTATCCACATTTTTGGTCATCGGGATGATGTCATGAT
>ML808681.1:31993-42571 GCA_009831015.1 Picea engelmannii | reverse complement strand
ATTTGATCCTAATACAATTACCGACATGATTAATCCACAATGGGGATTAATCCTATGAATAAAATAACAATAATAATAAGAATACTCTTTGCAGTTACATTATTTCAACAACAAACACACACCAATGTTAAGAAAATTTATGTTTTTACACATCAAGTATAATATATGAAATGACCTATCCTAGAGTGTTAGCAAGCCAAATAAACTGATATGATATGAACATAAAATGAAAGAATAAAAGAGAGGAGTTTCAAATGGGTTGTAAAGGCAAGCTTCTCGCTCAAAGCCGACCTTGCAAACCCTTGATTAACCTGCAACTTATAGAGCAAACTTGTGAGACAAGAGCAAACAATGTGTGAGATAACTAAATAACACAAACTATTTTGTGCTATCTACTACTCTACTCAAATAGATCTACAACTATACTATTGCAAAATCTACCCTAGCAAACTACTTTGCTTGGAAAATCCACTCTATCTCAAAGAAATGCTCCACAAAGCAACAATATCACCTCCAATCCAAGTGCACCAACACAAAATCTCCAGTACACCAAAGTCCAAAGTTTTTTTTATATTAGCAAATTATGAAGTTGCAACAACTAATTGCCACAAGTTCCTCTCCAAAAGTGAGAGCAAAATGAATGAAGTAAGGTGGAAGAGATGAGAAGTGTGAGGAGAGAATTTGGTAGCATAACAATAACTCAAGAGATGGTGAAGAAATGAGGGTGAGAGGGCCTTCATTTATACTTGGAGAGGCAAAGTGGCCCCTCTTGAATGAGATCCAAGTGTCAAACACCAAGCAAATGAGAGGATCCCAAGCAGGGGGGCGCACCACTTAGGGTTTTGGCATGGATTGATGAGTTGGAATGAGTGGGAGGGAGTGAGACATAGCTAAAGGGTGAGGTGGAAGGCTTAGAAGGGCGCACCCATGGAGAGAGGGCCCCACACCACATAATATTTTCTTTTCTAAGGTTTTCTCAAGAGCGGGGGCACAAATCCCATAGGGGGGCGAACTTGAGGAAGTGGGTAGAGTGTCTAGGTGGTGTGTAAAGGTTAGGAAAAGGTTTGGGTAGGTTAGTAATGGGTTTACTCATTATCTCCCACCTTTAATTTACCCATTTAGCTCAATTTTACAAAAAATGACATTTTTACTATGTCATGACTAGCAATTAAAATTGCTATTTTGACTGACTTGGACTCCCTATGGACAAACACCTAGCAAAAGTTGTTCGACTGAGCTGAAACTTGGTCCAAGGGTGTAGGGGGTCTCATTCCATTTCTTTTGAACACAAATACCCCTAGCAAAAGCCTAAGGACCTAGTTTTTACATTTTTTAATGAAAAATAATTAATTAAAATTACCCAACATTAGACAATTTTAATAAATTAAAAAAAAACCTATCTAGACTCTACGAAATTCCGCAAAACTTTGAGAGATGTTTTACACGGTCATTTACAACATTCCTAAACACTAGCTACCAGAGGACACGACCATTAGAACACCTTTCATCACTTTGGAGGAATTATTTGTGGGAGTGAAAAACTCAAGGGAAATTAATAAGGCTGGTTAGGTCAAATTAATAACCTGAGAAAAAAAACACTCAGTGAAAGAGACTCCTCTAATGATGAAGCCCTAAGGTAACTGACCTAACTATGATCCATGTAGACCTATTCCATTATTATCCCACACAGAGAAGCAAAAATTCCAATTACAAAAATACATGCTGAAGGCCAAAAATGCCTTGTAGAACCAAGAAGTCTCTGACTGGGTAGCATCCGATAATGCATATCTTCATGGTTTATGGAGTTGACCCCCTAGTTGAATAGGTGGTCAACAAGTTACAAGCCTTGTGATGTTATATGAAGTGAATTAATGTCATAATGTCCACGGAAGACCACTGTAAGATAACTTCAAACAAACAAAAAAATTGGATTCATGGGAAAGATAAAGAAATAAAACTAGAAGATTGAATTTAGAGCATTTGGTTAAATTCAATTCTATTAATTAACACAAACACCACAATAGATCCACATTCTTTATTAAATAGTTATTAATATTTCTATATGATAAGTTTCATACCTTCTCCACTTAGAAAGTTTGACCATATTAGAAGATTAAATATATTTATCCATACACATTCTAGTATCACATTTATTTGTAAAGTATCATTGTGTTCCAAGTTCTAGAGTTTATCTACTTCCCTAAAAGTAATGGGTAGTGAGCCTTTTCTATTGTTAGTAAATGAAATAATGTATATTTTGTTTTCATCATAAAATTATAATAGTATAATTATATTTACGAAAATGAAAAGAACTAAACAAGAACTAAACCACAAAATTTCATCCTTATGCTTGCTTATACAATTTGTTTTGATAGAATACTACAATATAAGAAAATTCTCATTACTTTCATTACAACACCATTGGTAGTGTATACTAAATCCGCAATGATATATAAACTTAGAAATAATGTGTTACTATTTTGGAAAGACATTTGAAAGACATTCATTACAACATCATTAACAATGTATACTAAATCCACCACAATATACAAACTTACAAACAATGTCTTACTAATTTAGAAAGGCATTTGAAAGACTAAAAAGCCCATACAGAAAAACATCAAGAATATTATAACATAAACCCAAGTTACAAAGTCAATTGTTTTTGTATGACCAATCAATCAATGTAGAGCTAAAACTTGTATGCCTTATAAGCACAAAATTACATTTAAGCATTGAGCCCCCTCTCTCTCATATGCCATTAAGGGTTAGCTCAATTGAAAGATGCTCTTATGCATATAAAATATACACACTATAAAATAAATACTAAAATTAGCATGCATTTAAAAAGTTATACTTATTATACTTCAAAGATCAAAATTATAATCAATCTTTGAATTATATACATAACACCTAGTTAATTATAATCTTTCTTTGAATTATGTACATAACACTTATTTAATTATAATATTCAATAAAAGATTTTACAACACAAATTCCCAAAGTTAATTATAATCTTTCTTTGAATTATATACATAACACTTATTTAATTATAATATTCAATAAAAGATTTTACAACACAAATTCTTAACCTAATTGGGGATGTGTTCAACATGTTTCTTTCAGAATATTAGCTAATGATGAATCTTTGAATTATATACATAACACCTAGTTAATTATAATCTTTGAATTATATACATAACACCTAGTTAATTATAATCTTTGAATTATATACATAACACCTAGTTAATTATAATCTTTGAATTATATACATAACACCTATTTAATTATAATATTCAATAAGAGATTACAACACAAATTCAACCTAATTGGTGCTGTGTTCAACATGTTTCTTTCAGAATATTAGCTAATGGTTTATAATCGAAGGTCTTTAGTATGCATCATTATTTAATATATCCCATATTAGCTAATGGTTTATAATCGAAGGTCTTTAGTCTGCATCATTATTTAATATATCCCATATTTCATTCAAGCTACAAAGATAAACCGAATCAGCTCTTCAGATTTAATTTATAATTGTGCATATTTATTACACGTGCTGATTCAATTTTCCAGTAAGTAGCATATGGTTCCCACGAAAATTTCTAGTTGCTCAAGGAAATTGAAACCAGAAGCCACCTGGAACAACCATCTCTATTTGCGTGTAGAGAAAACTTGCACTTCAATTTATGAAGTGAGAGAATGTGCATTTCCAGATTTTGCAAAGGTGTTAGCGGTGTTAACAATGACTTCGAAATCGTCCCGGTGGACAAGATTCAAAGTTAACAAAAGGATAGGAAAAATAAAATCCGGAGGTGGTTAAATGCCAAAAATTTCAATAGGTTAAATAACCACAACAGAATTTGAATAAAACACTTCTTCAATAATCACACAAATATTTGTCACACTCTCTTTTGCTTTTTGTTTGATGATGATGACTAGACAGTCTATTCGTGCTTTAGCAAAGATGAATAACTAGAAAGTCTAAGATGAATAGACATCACATAAAAAGGGCTGAACAGGAAAAAGGTTGAACTGATGGTGTGTGACACGGGGACATTAAAATTACTCCTCCATGATGGATGCACACACATGTTTGGACAACCGAACATGTGGTACCATACTTTGAACTTTCTTTTCCTTTTTAAGAATTACTAAAAGAGTTTTCCCTTGAAATCGTTTGGAAAGGACTACCATCACTTTATAATGTCCATATTATATATCACTAATATGACCCTCGCTATCATCTCCCTATGCACAGCCTCATAAGCGGATAAGGCAACATTTTCTTTCTTCGTCCAAACTGGGCACTGCCATTTCTGTTCATGCAATTTCTGCAGCCCGTGATCTTTGTGAATAGTTTAACCTGAAAATCACGGGGACTCTTGTGATAAAGAAGAATCAGTTTAACCATAAAATTGCCGTTGTCAATGAATTATTCAATCAAAATGGGCAGCTATCTATGCTCTCTATAATACTCTCCAAACCCGACATGTAGCTTGGATAAAGCAGTTTCACTTTTAGCTCTTCCTTCAAGCGTCTATTGGAAACCCTCTTTTCTGCAATACTTGTATACTTATTTACTTCTCCATCGGTGTTCCCTGTTAGAGTTCCTATTTCAATGGCTTTCCATTGTTTGCATGGCCATTTTTCCTCCAGTAAGGACTTTGCAAAGGAAAAGACTTCTGCACGAGGCGCTGCATGATCATCAACAACGTTGTATATTTTTCTGATAGTGAAACAAATGAAATAGGAGACAAAAATATGGTCAACATTTTGTCCCTCTTACCAAATATGGAATTACGAAGAAAACTATTTTCTAAAAACATTACAAAATTTAATGCCCAACAATAATTGAGTTCAAACATTTCAAATTACAACTTAATAAAGAAGCACGGGAGCATTCTAAAAAGGACTCATCCATATTAGATTGAAGATCTTTATCTATTATCATATCATAGCAACAGAATACTCCAAAAAATTAATTGGTCTATGTAGCATTTTAACTGCCATTCTCTATTTTTGGGAAGTCGCACCTAACACTGAAATTTAGGAAAGCTTTTTACGTTAAAGTAAAACACAAAAAAGTTCATGCTCATAATTTCTATTCACAAATCTGCAATAATATCCAGTAACAGTACGTGTACAAATGCTTCATCAACAGCCCTCAAGTTTGGGAACAATTCTGTTTCATTATGATAGATAATGCACATAGGATATCATGTACCATGTCTACTGTTAACCATCTCCTTAAATCTTGCTATGACTAGCACTCTAGAAGGAAAGACTGGTACGTTGCTTCTAGATCAAGATAACTCTAATAAAGAAAAATCTACTACTTCGAATTCTATTCAACTTTCATTCCCATTGATGTATTAGAATATCCCAAATATGGAATTTGACAGGGGCTTCCTTTGAACAGGTATGACTAACTAATATTAATGGATGGTTCAAATATAGTATATGCAATTCAATCACGAATCCACTATCAAGGATGTAAATTTTATGTGCATACATCAACACTCAGTTGATTTTCAATATATGGAGGGAAATAACTTCTATCGTTTGGATATGGAATGATTTCCTGACCATTTAATGGTTCATGTAACATGGCGAATGCTTTTCCTACCTTGCAATATTTAACATTAAGTTATAGACTCAACCGGTTATAAAAGCAATATTGCTGACTTTTGAGGTCAGTGCCGTTAACTTGAGAATAGTTTTGTCAAAATGTAACACTGTCGACATACCCTCAGCATCAATGTCATGCAACCAAATGGATTGAATGACTGCATCAATCCAATATCTCATGAGCATAACTTCTCATTCATTTCACTCGTGTGTCCTTTCCGGTTTAATATTGGGGATGCACTGGTATCAAATTCTTTTGTTCACAACATAAGTTTGTTTGAGCAGTCTCTTCCGGAGTATTTTATAAATCTCCATTGCAAGCCTTTCCTGCTTTAGCCTTCGCTTCAAAATTAGAGGCCATTGTCTCAGAAGCATTTGAATGAATCTTTTAGCCTTACTTCAATACCGCTATATACGTATGAAATCCTTGACACAAAACTTACAAGTCTGCAGCTAATTGGCATACACTAGGAAAAACTATATCCATAGCCTTGAAATCTCTAACAATTCAATAAAAGTTCAAAAAAGTAAAAAGTAGCCACTACCTAGTAAGAAGCCAGTTCAAAAAGTTCGTTTCTTCCAAACAGAATGTTTTTTTCCTAAAAATCAACCAAGATATTTTGGAAAGATAAATTCTTGCTGACAGTGTCTTGTTTCACCGATGAGCTTGATAGTGTATTAAGCTGTAAACGAAGGTTCCATTTTCACTGCAGTCTGCCTCACTCAAATGGCATGTCAAAGAGAAATGAGGCTGGGTGCAAGTCCCCAGAAAATTTGGCAGAATAAAAACCCTTCAGTCCTGGCACCTAAGCCAAAGTTAGTCCATGATATGCACTGCGGACATCTGGGCATGTTTCTTGATGCAACTTCCATGGAAAAAAAACCGATACAATGTTATGCAGATGAAATCATATAACAAAAAAATTTCCCAAAAAATAATAATGGAAAGAAGAAAAAGAATGTAATACCTCAATAAACAAGCGTTTATTAGAATTTCGTATATCTCAGTAAACTGAGGTCTTTGTTAGAGGGATGATAAATAGGATTGAGGCTTGTATTCTGGTGAATATATACGTGATTGATGAACAATCTTTTCAGGCCTTACCTAGAAAATATGTTGTTATTTTCTTGGAAGGCATTCTGATCTTTGGCAAAATCTTCCAGGAATAGCATAAAGCACATGTCGAGCAAGTATAGAAAATCCTTTGAGAGCCTAAATTGTACACAAAGCTATTTAAATGTGACTTGTTCTAGAAAGTAGAATACTTAAGACATATGGTTTTCAAGAAAAGCATTGTAGTTGATCATAAAAAGATCAAGGCAATATCATAATGGAGGGCACCGACAAGAATTCATCAGGTATGGAGTTACCTTAGACTAGCGAACTCTTATAGAAGATTTATTGTCAATTTTTCACAAATAATGGTCCCTTAGACTAAAGCTACTGAAAAGGTTGAGTACTTTGACCAAGCTAATGAAAAAGTTGAGGACTTTCGCATGGATTCTAAAGTAATAAGATTGCTTTGACTTGTTGAGGAAAAAGTTAATTGAGGCACCACTACCAGCATTGACTATTCTTAATCCTTGTATTCCCTTTGTTATCCTTAATCATTGAAGAATGCGCCCTTTTCCTTGGTGTGCCCCCTCAATCTTGCTTTGCCTCCTTGCCTTGGAGTTTGTGCCCAAACTTAGTGCGCCTCCTCTCCTTGGCTTGGTGCACACTTCACACAAGTGCACCCCTCCTCTAGCAAGTGTGCCCTCCTCACAAGATGCGCCCTTACTCCTAGCTTGCGCCCTCTCCTCTCAAGATGGCGTCCTCTAGCTTCTCTTGTGCCCTTGCTTCTCACAAGTGCACCCTTCTTCTCCAAACCCTTCTTTTCTCCTCTCCTCTCTTCACTCTAATCTCCAAGTGAACAATGAATGCCCTTTTGCCTCCTTTCTCTCCTTTAGCCTCATCCTTAGGCTAACCTAGGAAACCAATCGCCAAGATTAGATCTTAGGCCAAAACTCCAATCAATGGTGGAGATTAAATCTCCAAAATGACTTAAGTCTCCTAAGTCACTTTGACTTTATAACATAAAGTAAAGTGGTGAGGGTAAAAAATTTCTCCCTTTGAGTTAGACACTCAATAACTCAAGGGGACCACTTTCCAAGGTACCCAAACCTCAACAAATGATGTATGAGTATATACTATATAGCTTTTGAGCTAGACATATGGAATTGATAAGAAATATTACATTGTAAAGTGCCATGTCTACTAGAGGAATATAAACAAGGATAGAGCAAAATATCTTAGATCTTTAAAGGTATGCCAAATAGACAAAGCATGTAAGTGGCATGTTGTCTGTTTGTTAATGCCTCTATTTTTTCTTGGGAATAACCGTGAAAATATTTCTACCGATTTTGTCACATATTTTCTTAAGACAGTTGACCTGTCTTGTTAGACCCCAAACTATATAAAAAAGGATAGAGCAAAAACTCTTAGCTCTTTAAAGGAATGCCAAATACACAATGCATATAAGTAGCATGTTGTTGGTATGTTAATACCTCTATTCATTCTTGGGAATAACTATGAAAATATATCTATTGATTTTGTCACAATTTTGTTTAGGACAGTTGACCTGTCCTGTTAGACCCCAAACTCGCACTTCTAAATGTAAAATCCCTCACAACATTCAGAGCAAGTTTAGCGCTACTCAAGAGTGTTTCCTATTGACATAGCAATAGTTCTCTTCTCGCTTTATGATCTTCAAAAGAGATCAAAGGGGGCATCCCTATTCTATCATGTATATATCATTAGGCTCTCGTACCTTAGATATTGAACGAGCTCAAAGAAAATATACCAAAAAGAATTAAGGTATAGTGGTAGAATTAGTCATAACTAGTGCCTATCCATTGGGCTATGGAGTACAACTTGAATGGGCTTAATGGTTAAGAAAATGTGTTTCCTCCTCGGAGGTCACAAGTTCAAATCTAGAGGGGGATAGCGTATGTACATCTTTGTAGACTTTAATGGTAAAATCACTACGCAGAGGGGGGTCCCTTGTCCCACAAACAAGGGGGTCTCGTACACCAATTTGGTATCTGGCTTGGCTGTGACCTAAAAATTAGATTATTATTATTATGATTATGAAAAGAGCTTTGACTTCATATCAGTAAAGTGTTCTAATAGGGCAAGTCACTTTCCAAGAATCCTAATAGATAAAGTACATCAAAATTTATATCAACACTAAGTAAATGAATCCAGACATAAGTGAAAATAACTATACATACAATCATATATAGGGCACCAAATCATGCAAATAGATGAACGAAGGACTTCATTAATCAAAGTTGTATGTACAATAGCATAGTTTGAAGAACAATAGGGATCAAAATGCTCTAAAATGAGCATCTAGGGACCAACCAATTGAATCACAACGTTTGTTCATAACTCTTTCAATCATCTAGGGGAAAAATACGAATCCATTGTAGACTAAGAGACAATTTAACTCAATGTCAATGACAATTGCAGTCCTAATATATCATACTTGAAGTACATAAAGATAATAAGAGGTGGAGACACATTGTTGATAAAGAAATCATCCTAAAATAACAACAACATGGCCTATCCAATGGGGGACTTTGGAGGCAAAACCCCTCCCTCAATAGTGGTATCAAAATTTATACATAAAAATTTTGAAAACAAATCATTGTAATTGAACCGGTTGGTCTTCAGTGGAATCTTTCCAACTGTCTCATCCTCCTAGGGGAACATACCACCAACAATCAAGCTACTAATGTGGAATCCATGTTGGCATCTCTGGTCCATTGTCCAAAGAAGTTCATATTGTGATTTGTTAGTGCGCTCGGGCTTTTTCATCCATGTTCTAGATAGGTCTCGACAGTCTTGAACCCTTGGGGAAGATTGACAGGGGTGGCTTTAAGGTTTTTTTTCAAAACATTACTTTCACTCTTCCACATGTTTGTTGCCTTCATCATAGTCATTTAGCTTTGTTGACTAGGGTGGGGTCTGCAACCCTTAGTGATATCCCTTTTCTTCTCTCTTCCCTGCCTTGCATCATTGGTCAAGCTAATGATGCGGAGGGCAAGAGCTAGGAGGATATCTTGTCTTCCTCTGTTGGCATCCTTGCTTTGCCTCCCGCCTTGTTCTGGGCTCCACTCTTTTCCCTCAACTTGTCTCCTCTTTTTTCCTAGTGATACAGAGAGAACTCCAAAATTTTAGTTGGTGACTAAGGCTTTGCCCTAAGCCTCCTTCCCATTTAGTAACTAAAACCATTTCTTCTATTAATGATATTTTTCAAATATGCATTCTATTGCCGTCCTTATACACACTTGCAAACGTGAGCTAAGTCCGGCTCACTTAGTGTGTCCTTGGAGGCACAATGCCTAGGTTCACAGCCCACGCTGCCACTTTGACCAGAACCTCTTCCGTCTAGGCTTACTCCTAGGGAAGCCAAAGGGGGTAGACCTTAGTTACTAGATGTGTTAAAGTTAAGTTCTAGGAGTTAGTTTTAATTTTTTAAGGGTAGAGGGGACCTATCCTATGATGCTAAGGCAACAATGCAAGGTGCAAGGGGTTAGCATGTAAAGCAATCCTTTTCCCTAGGTCAACTAAGACTAGTGCCTAAAGATTGGGCAAGGGGTCAACTATGTTAAGGGGTGTTTCATTACAATAGATTACAAGATGTTTACAAAATTACAAAAGAATAGAGTGAACCAATAAATATTAGATACACTTATTCACAAGAAAAATGCTAAGATACAAATGATACAAAGAGCAAGCTAACCACGTTTTATCTTTATGTGTGCAGGATATCAAGAGATTAAAGCATTACATCACATTATCATCAAAGCATCAAGACCATCATCATCAATACATCAAAAGAAGATTTATAAATTTAACCACAAGTATCAGAGATGAAGATCCACCACTCTTAAATATTA